>PVKC010027424.1:0-15748 GCA_004027635.1 Crocidura indochinensis | reverse complement strand
AGAAAGAAAGAAAGAAAGAAAGAAAGAAAGAAAGAAAGAAAGAAAGAAAGAAAGAAAGAGAGAGAGAGACAAAGAAAGAAAGAAAGAAAGAAAGAAAGAAAGAAAGAAAGAAAGAAAGAAAGAAAGAAAGAAAGAAAGAAAGAGAGAAAGAGAGAGAAAAAGAGAGAGAGAAAGAAAGAAAGAAAGAAAGTACAATCAGGACATCACATCATGGTCCTCAGTTTTAAGGTAACTCTTTGGAACAGCAGAGCATCCAAAGGTCGGGGTCTTCCCATCCCTAGGAGTGGTATAAGGCAGACCTGGTCAGGACTTTAACCTCTTTTATATATACAACAAAATCCATCCTACAGAGGAACTAAGGTAACTAATGTGGCCACAGAAAATCTAGCTGTATGTGAAAGTATGGTCCCTATAGAAATTAGCATACTTAAAAAGAAGCTTATTGGCACCCATAAACCAAAGCTCAAAACTCTTATTGCCCATTCTCTAAATCTGCAAGATTTTCTTGGAAGAAGAAAGTCTTAGGTTTACTGAAGGGTAATAAAGTCAAGATTATGCAGCAACAATGCCAAGGAGATAACTAATTTCTATCTAAAATCTATTCTTTTTGTCACATGACCTCAGGCAAACTCTGGTCACAGACACATTAACTAACAGAGTAACTCATGTCAATCATAGTAAGATTCAAGCATCTATTCCAAGTTTATTTTTAGTCACAACAATGAAAATCCCCATGCTATATTAGCAAACAACTGGCACTACATTTAAAACTTAGGTACTAGTTAATGCTTTCCTTAAGTGATGAGCCTCTAAATCTCAAGGTAAAAATGAAAGCATGCTCAACAACAAGCTTGTATTTCTAGGGCCTTATTTTTTAAGAGACAAGCTATTTTAAGAGACAAAACAAAACTCACATTACAGGGGCCGGAGAGATAGGATGGAGGTAGGCATTTGCCTTGCATGCAGAAGGATGTTGGTTCAAATCCCGGCATCCCATATGGTTCCCCAAGCATAGAGCCAGGAATAACTCCTGAGCACTGCCGGGTGTGACCCAAAAACAAAACCAAAAAAAAAACCACACACACACACACACTACAAGTTAGCTTCACTACTCACCGATGGGTCAACCTGGTCATTGGTCACTCCTCGAAGAACTATTCTTAATGGGTGCTTCATAAATGGAGCCAGGCAAAGAAGACTCTCTAGGTAATAGCCAATGCTGCGAAGGACGCTACAGTCATGTTCCAAAGATCCACCATACAAGAGACCAGGCTGATAATATAATGTTGTTCCTTACACCAGAAGAGAGCCATGTTCAACAGAGAAAAAAATAAATAACCGTCACAAACACAGTGAGTCCCAAGGTGACAATTTGACAAGGGCATCCAAGAGAATTCAAAATGTCACTCTTAAGAGCCCACATGTCACTCCAAACGCTGACTCATTACTGTCAAGCCCGTTAAAAATAATAAACTGTGAATGTAATTTATTAAACAGTAATTTACCTCTAATAGAACTAAAGGACATGTTAAGTGAATTCAGTCAGAATGAGACAAATACACAATGATCTCTCTCAGTTATGGAATATAAAACTATTTATAGGAATAACAAATGGACAATAGCACCAGATCCTGAGAGGTGGCCTACAGAATTTTGTTTACCAAGGAGAGGAGTTTGAGTGGGGATTGCAAGAGACCTAAGACACTGGTGGAGGAACAATGATACTACTGGTGTTTAGATATTATGTTAGTACACTATATACCTGAAACCTTGTTGTAAATTATTGTAAATCACAGTGCCTCTGTTTTTTAAAAAATTTAAAATAGACAGTAATAAATTAATCCCTTCCCTAAGTCTTCAGAATTGTCAAACTTGTGCTCTCAAACTGCTAATGAAGGATTTACAAATGACGTCCTCAAAGCATCACATGAATCAATTACCAACTTCTTCTAGAATCTAGATCCTTGGAATAAGATTATTCATATACTATATTCATAAAAAAATGCCTAGTGAGGACAAGCACTTTAATTCATTAGTAGAAACTACCTTAAGAGTAAAAAAATGGAAATATGAAAATTATTTAATTGCTTTAGTGGAAACTATTTATTAACTTCATAGTCTCTTTCACTGATTTGCATCATCCTCAAAGTTTCATTTTGGATTCCCATATTGAACAAAGAGCAAATATAAAATATTCTAGATGATTAGTGGTATATAAATGGGTGAATAGGGATTTTTGCTGTTCAGACTCTTTTGCCCATGTTTTTGGCACAACCAATTAAAAAACAATAGAGGGAGGACATATGTTCATTCACTTGAAAAGAAAGCCTTAAAAATTCATATTTGAAATATAGGGTTTCCTACATTGAAAACAGTTGTATCAGAATCAGATTCTGACCAAAGTGCTAATTTTCTCTATCAATGGCACTATATAGTCACAAAACCAATGTTTTAGATCATGCCCCTTCCAAAAAAGGATTGTATTATGATTAAAATCTACAAATTTGTAGATTTTCTGACATCATCAGAAAAAAACTTTCACTATAGGATATATGGAGAAGGATTAGGGTTGAGGAAAGTGTGAGACTAGGGGCAGTACAGGGTTTATGATCCATGCTGGCCTATGTTTGATACCTGGAACCTCATGGCCTTCTAGCATTGAAAGGAGCGCTAGGACTGTTTCGGTTTTCTTTTTTTTTGCTTTGTTTTGTTTTGGTTTTTTTTTGGGTCACACCCAGCAGCGCTCAGGGGTTACTCCTGGCTCTATGCTTAGAAACAGCTCTTGGCAGGCTCGGGGGACTATATGGGATGCAGGGATTCGAACCAATGACCCTCTGCACGAAAGGCAAACACCTCCATGCTATCTCTCTGGCCCGGTTTTCTTTTTTTTGTTTTGGGCTTTACTTAGCTGTGTTCAAAGCTTATTCCAGGCTCTCCACTCTGGTATCATTTGAGGCAGTACTAAAGGAAATAAACCTACATCAGGTCAGCAGTGTGCAAGACAAGAAACTTACTACTGTAACTTTCTCTCCAGTGGCCTCCAAGCAGCTCAGAGCTGGAGCAGCACCACATTCTATGTCTAGCACTGAATTAAATGGTCACTCAGCAAGCAATATTGCCATGATGACTATTAAGCCCCATGAGGTTTGGGAGGTCACCAAAAACATAAAAAAAAAAAAAAAAAAAAAAAAAGAACCTTACTTTGGGGCCTAAGCTGCAGGTGTGAGTTAAAAAGAAAAACTCCGTTGCCAGAGATAGCATAGAGGTAAGGCATTTGCCTTGCATGCAGAAGAATGGCGGTTTGAATTCTGGCAACCCGTATGGTCCCCTGAGCCTGCCAGGAGCAATTTCTGTGTGTAGATCGAGGAGTAGTCCCTGAGTGCTGCTAGAAGTGACACCCCCAAAAAAGGAAGAGAAAAACTCCATGAAACTGCTGAAAAAACTCACCCATTAATTTCAAAGTAAACAAGCTAAAGAAGGATAAGGGAATCACAGCCTACAAAGGGCCTCTGAAAAAATCTCGTGCCTGCAACAATGTTCTTTGAAAGATAAGTTTGATGAAACTATAGATCAGAGTCTCGTGGTATAGGGCCACTTAGGAAGTCAAGCTTATCTTCTTGTAAAAAGAGCTAATATGTGGGCAATTAGTTTCCTTTGTTAAATAAATGTGCAAGATGCTTAACTTAGAGAATTAGTCTAGAATGTTTGTCTCACGGAACCTTCTGCATTCAGTAAGTGTTCACTTAATGACATAAATAGGTTCTTCAAATCTGTTGTGACTTCCAGCGAAATGAAGAATGCCTTTCATTTAACTTTGAAATTGAATTTCAAATTGAATGAAAGAATTGTTTTTTCCGGTCAACATTTTAACAAAATGAGGTTGAACAGACATTATTTCAAACCTTACTATACAAAAATTTCTAGTATCAAGATAAATGTAATGCTAGAAGTAACAAAAATGCTATCTGTCAGTAGGGAGTAGAGAAATAAATTATCTTGCACAGAAACAATAGGATGCTATGTTAAGGCCACTGAATTCCTAAGAGGCATGTGTGTGCCAGTCGGGAAATTTCATACGCCTTTTTACTGTGAACAAGAAAGACAGACTACAAAATATATATGACTCTAATAATGACTTAAAATACAGAAGTGAATATGCAAGCAAATACATATAAAGAACACAAGGGCACACATATCAGGCTGTGACCTGGATACCCTAGGCAAAAGGAATGGAGGAGGAAACAGCTGAAGAGATTTTCATTTTCTTTTCTGCATATTCCTATGGAAACTTTCTTAAAAAGGCAAAACACCAGGGCCGGAGAGATGGCACAGCTGTGTTTGCCTTGCAAACAGCCGACCCAGGATCTAAAGTGGTTGGTTCGAATCCCAGCATCCCATATGGTCCCCATGCTTGCACGGACTTGCAGATAGCCAGGAGTAACCCCTGAGCACTGCCGGGTGTTGCCAAAAAAAAAAAAAAAAAAAAAAAAAAAAAAAAAAGGCAAAACACTGGGACAGAGCAATAGTCTATTGGGTTAAGGTTTGCCTTGCACTCAACAAACCCAGGTTCAATCCCCAGCACCATCTAAGGTTCATTCTGATATCAACAGTGACGCGTAAGCATAGCGCCATAGGTAAAGAGTAAATCTTGAGCACGTCCGGTGTGACCCAAAAACAAAGGAAAGAAAAATTCAGCACACACAATTGCCTCAAAGTTTGTCAGAAGATTTCAGTGCACCAATATAAGCAAATGGATGTTAGAAGTTATATATAAAAGTCACTATCAAAAAGAAAAGAAGAGGGGCCAGAGAGATAGTATGGAGGTAAGACATTTGCCTTGCATGCAGAAGGGCAGTAGTTGGAATTCTGGCATTCCATATAGTCCCCCGAGCCTGCCAGGAGTAACCCCTAAGCACTGCAGTGTGACCCAAAAACCAAAAAAAAAAAAAAAGAGAAGAAGAAAGCTGAAGTATTAGGAATCAAGTCTAGTAGGTACCAGGCCAAGAGGAATCTGAAGCACCGCCATATCTCCAACCCAAGCACCACTGGATAGAAATCTGCTGGCCTTGAACTATACTTAATGATATAATACCTGATGTTGTATTAAGCGTTGCTAACAGTGATCCCTTCATGTAGAAGGATAGTGGTTCGAATCCTGGCATCCCAATGATCCCCATGCCTACCAGGGGCGATTTCTGAGCATAGAGCCAGGAGTAACCCCTAAGCACTGGCGGGTGTGACCCAAAACAAAACAAAACTAAACAAAACAAAAAGAGTGATCTCTTTCAAAAAAAATCTTTTTTAAAATAAGAAAAAGTAAAAAGAGAAGGTGCTTGCTTGTTCATTATTTCATTCTTCTTTTTTTTTTTTTTTTTTTTTTTGGTCACACCCGGCAGTGCTCAGAGGTTACTCCTGGCTCCATGCTCAGAAATTGCTCCTGGCAGGCACGGGGGACCATATGGGGCACCGGGATTCGAACCGATGACCTGTTGATGAAAGGCAAATGCCTTACCTCCATGCTATCTCCCGGGCCCCTATTTCAGTCTTCTAACTGAAATATTTCAGTCTTCTAACTGCCCCTTAAATTGACAATTTTCATGTACATTTCCATATTATTGTGGCACCCAAAAGGGAGATCATTTCTTTCCATCTAAATACAATGCTTACACCATAAAAATAAATGTTCAGGTTGTACATGTTAATTGCTTTGAGGAACAGGAAGAAGGAACTTACCTGTTTGGTTTATTTCAATTCGAGAACCATTAGTTATTTTGTCCAATAGCCTTATGAAGCTGGCTTCAAAATCTGTGGGGAACAGTTGGGGGAGGAAAAAGAGAGAATTACTTCATGTTAAGTCACCATCTTAGAGAGTATGTCCCACTCATTATCTGTTACAAAAGCTACTAGCTATAACACATCTCAGTTTTTCTTCAGATCTGGCTGGAATCACTAGTTGAGGAAGCTAACACAACTGAAAGTATCAAATAGTAAATAATAAGTTGGTAGAACTATTCCACCAAAAACAGCAACACTGGGTCAAGGAGATAGTTCAAGTGCTAAGAGCATGTGCCTTGCATGTTTGAGGTCCTGAGCACTGCATGGAAGCCCTGGGTATGGCCCTGCTGGTCCATAAGCATCATTCTAGAGTCTAGACCAAGCATCTCACCATCAGGCTAGCCACCAAGCTGAGCATGACTATTATTAGCAACATCTGGGGCTCCATAGCACTGCTGATGTGTCCTTTATAAAATTAGTTTTTTTTAAGGCCAGAGTAATAAAACAGCAGTAGGGTGTTTGCCTTGCATGCGGCCAACCCAAGATCAACCCAGGTTCCATCCTCGGCCATATGATCTCCCGAGCCTTCCAGGATGGATTTCTGAGCTCAGAGCCAGGAGTAACCCCTGGTGTGGCCCAACAACAAAAACAAAAATTTTATTTTTTTTTACAAAGTTAATGTAATATTAATTTCAGAATTTAATATCTATAAAAACATGTTCTGATCTTGGAAGTACATACTAAATAAGGAAGAAATCTAAAGAGAGCAGATTCTTTAGAAACTGCTTTTTATATTTTTATTTAAGCACCATGATTACAAACATGTTTGTAGTTGGGTTTCAGTCATAAAAAAAAAAAAAAATCCCCCTTCACCAGTGCAACATTCCTACCACCAGTGCCCACCATCTCACTCATTCCTCCACCCCCTGCCTGCATTTGCTCAAGACAGGCATTCAACTTCTCTCATTAACATTGTCATGGTAGCTGTTAGTGTAGTTATCTCTCTAACTGCACTTACCACTCTTTGTGGTGAGTCGGTCCTTCCAGCCCTCATCTCTATTGTCTCTGGGTATTATTACAATAATGTCTTTTATTTTTCTTAAAACCCACAGATGAGTGAGACTATTCTAATTTTCACTTGATTTGTTTCAGAATATCTTACAAGGTACACTAAATCATGGATCATCTTTTAGTCTCAGTAAGAGCTTAGTGTCTCTCCTATCCAACAAAGTGTTCTCCATTCCTGTAAGGTCATATTTATCTAGAGCTATCTAAGCAACTTAAGTTTTTTTTTTATTATTATTTCAGTACAAAGATGCTTGAACAGTCAGTATTAATGATACCTTTCTTTAAATGCACCAAAAAAGATAATAAATGGTCTTTTTAATGGTAGGAATTTTGATGAATGCAATTTTCTTGCTTACATTTTAAAGTTCAGAAAAAAAGAGATAGGGCAGAAGACAGAGTGCCTTTCAAGGGTAACATATACAGTCCCCTAAGCACCACGAGAAATGATCCTGAAGCACTGGTACGTGTGACCCCAAAACAAAAGTGCCAAAATGAAAGAGTAAAAAGAATTTACAACAAAGGCTCAAAATTAAAGTCTATATAGCTCTTACAGACTAGAGAAGGAGGGGAAAAAATAACATGACTTTCTTTTTGTATGTAATTCGCAAGGATCTAAAGTATAAATCACAATCAAACACATTCAGAAGAAAAGCAGGACCAAGAAGACAAGGCACCTAACAAAACTAAAAACTGGCCCTAGCACAAAGTGCCTCAGAAGCTGTACTTCAAAATAACCAAAGAGCTAGTTCTGAACCTGACAACAATGGAGGCAGAGCTCCATCGCCTGGTGCAAAAAAGATTTCAAGATCAACTAATAATGGCCAGATCAAAGCCCCAAACTTCATTAAAACAAAATTCCTACCTTGTCCATCACTTCCCACACAATTACTGTAATTTTGCAAAGGACAAAATTTCAGATTGCAAAGAACATTAAGGGTAAAGTTATAAAACATAATCACACATTTATTGTTGTATAGGGACACACTGAGACAGTGGCAATCATCATGTGCTTGACCCTAAGCCCTTTCTCATTACTCAAACAAGAGAAGCAAGAACAGGAATACAATCTAAAGAGTCTATGTTTTACAGGGCTAGAGAGACAGAATAGCCAGTAAAGCACTTGCCTTGCCCACATCCCACCTGGCCTCCAAGTAACACCCACAAGAAATAAGTGAATTCTGGGGTCAGAGCAATACTACAGTGGGCAAAATGCTTGCTTTGCATGTGGTCAACCCGCATTCATTCCCTGGCATCCTACAAGGTCCCCTGAGCACCTGCATAAGTAATTCCTGAGCCCAGAACCTGGAGTAAGCCCTGAATATTATCGAGTAGCCCAAAATTAAAAAACAAAATAAACAATTGACTTCTGAGTCCAAAGTCAGGTATAAACACTGCCAGTATGACTGCAAACAAACTAACAAAAAATTTTTTTTCCTATTCTTTAAAAGCAAAGAGTAAATACAATCTCAACCTAAAGTTTATAATACAACTTCAATATCTACAAATACTGTCTAATCAGAGTATACTGCTTATCAGAGTATTCAGTGGCCTAAAACTCGATGATCTTTTTACATTGTGATGAAACATCCACACAGCGCATTAGAAAACATAAGATGCTGGGGTTGGAGTGGTGGCACAAGTAGTAAGGCATCTGCCTTGCCTGCACTAGCTTAGGAAGGACTTCAGTACGATCCTGCATCCCATATGGTCCCCCAAGCCAGGAACGATTTCTGAGCACATAGACAGGAGTAACCCCTGACCGTCACCAGGTGTGACCCAAAAAACAAACAACAACAACAGCAACAAAAAGTAAGATGCAGATAATCATTTGTGTGAAAATGCTAAATGTGACTATATTGGCAGGGGGGAGAGCAGACCAGCCCTGAAAAAAAAAAAAAAAAAGCCATTAAGTGGGATGGGAGTACAGAAAGTAGGGCCTTTCATGTAGCCCCGGTAAAATCCCTGTCATTCCATATGTGACCCCCACCTAAGACCTCCCCCAAGAGTAATCCTGAGTGCAGAGCCAGGAATAACTCCCGAGAATCACTATGTATGGCTCAAACCCCCGTCCTAAAAAACAGAAATAAGTAATAAGACTCATTCCTTCACAAGAAAGGAAGATAGGGAAAAACAAAAGACTGTAAACTGTTCCCTTTTGAATATTTTTAGTGCATAAAAATTTTTTAGACTTATCTGTAAAATAATACAAATAAAGTAGTATTCTGGAGGAGAAAGAAGCTGGTCATGCTTGAAGATGCAGGGGACAGGGTATGCCTGAATCAAACCTAGGAGTTTTAGAGGGAGGTATATAGTGGCAAGGATCAAACTCAGGCTAGACATGTATCCAACCACTTGAGGCAAATCCCTGGCCCTATAAACCAATTTACATGGCTGACAGATTGCTCTCATGAATTGTCTATAAAAGGTTTTTATAAATCGAATGAGCTATCTCAGTAGTATAGAGGTATGGAATAGGCATATTTATGTACATACCATATATACTCGAGTATAAGCCTAGTTTTTTCCGGCACAAAATTTGTGCCCCAAAACCTAAACTCTGCTTATACTCAGGTCATGCAGGTTATTTGATTTGGTGTGCGTGCACCCAATCAAATGCACATAGTCTCCAGTTGTCTTCTGCCATCTGCTGGAGGGGGCTGTGCTTCAGTTCAGTCCACAAGTTGCAGCTGAGCTGAAGAGGTAGGCGGCTAAACTGAACTGGATGCCGCTGAACTATTTAATCCACAATATTCAGTGCTTTGAATGAGACCAATAGCAGTGATGATGATATCTGAGAACTCAGTGATGATGACAATGTTTATGCTGATACCCTCACACCAGATAGAGCTGAAGCTCTATTTGGATCAGGGGTCCTCAAACTTTTTAAACAGGGGCCCAGTTCACTGTCCCTCAGACCATTGGAGGGCCAGACTATAGTAAAAACAAAAATTAAGAACAAATTCCTATGCACACTGCATACATCTTATTTTGATGTTAAGAAACAAAATGGGAACAAATACAATATGTGGCCCGCGGGCCATAGTTTGAGGACCACTGATTTGGATATACAGATGATGATGAGGAATCCAGTTTTGAAGGATTTTTAACCTTTGTGATTAAGCTTGACTACCTATTAAGCTACGGTTTTCTGCACTTTATTTAAAGTTTTAAAATTATTGTTCTGGTTTACAGTTTTTCTTTAGAAACAAATATTGAAAAACATTTAACCTACTGATTCCTCAACTATTATAATTGTTTTGGGCGGGGCCCGGGAGATAGCATGGAGGTAAGGCGCCTGCCTTTCATGCAAAAAGTCATCGGTTCGAATCCCAGTGCTCCATATGGTCCCCCGTGCCTGCCAGGAGCAATTTCTGAGCATGGAGCCAGGAGTAACTCCTGAGCACTGCCGGGTGTGACCCAAAAACCAAAAAAAAAAAAAAAAATTGTTTTGGGCATATATTTTTATTTTGAAATTTACCAGTGGCTGCTGCATTTTTTCCACCTTGACTTATAGACGAATCAATAAGTTTCCCCAGTTTTTAAGATAAAATTAAGGGGGTCAGCTTTTATGAGTGTATACGGTAATCCCTGACCATGCCAGATATGAACCAAAAACAAAAATTTTTTTTCTCTGCATCTATTAATATTGTCATCTTTTCTTTGATAGTATGGTATAGCATATTGATTTTTTATGTTGAACTATCTTTACATCCCTGAAGTTTGGTCATGATATACATTTCTTTTAATGTATTCATTAAATTCTTGAGTTCAGTCTGCTAAAATTTTGTTGAAAGATGGCTCATACATCTAAGTTTATCAGGGATATTTGGTCTTTAATTTTCTTTTTTAGTGATCTCTGTCTACTTTTTGGTATTAGGATAATGCTGGCCTCATAGAAATTGTTTAAAAGAATTCTCACTTGGATGTGCAGCTTTCCAGTGGATAGAAGATACCAAAGCAATTCGATGATTTATGCATGGGGGCTGTTTTTCCTCAGCAGCCTCTATAACCCAATCACTGACACATTTGAGGGGGGGAAAAAAAAAGAATTCTCACTTGGGGGCCAAAGCAATAGCAAAGGGTAGGGCATTAGCCTTGCATGCCCTGGCATCCCAAACTGCTTGTAGTAATTTCTTTTTTTTTTTTGGTTTTTGGGTCACACCCGGCAGTGCTCAGGGGTTACTCCTGGCTCCATGCTCAGAAATTGCTCCTGGCAGGCACAGGGGACCACATGGGGCATCAGGATTCGAACTGATGACCTTTTGCATGAAAGGCAGACGCCTTACCTCCATGCTATCTCCCGGGCACCTTGTAGTAATTTCTAAGCATAGAGCCAGGGTAACCCAAGGCCACCAGGTGTGGATGTATATATTTATGCATAGATGTATGTATGTATGTATGTACATACGTATTATGTATGGATGAATGGATGGACAAATGGGTGGTGGGTAGGTAGATGGATATATGATCAAGAATTCTTGTTTCTTCTATTTTTTGGAAGAGCTTGAAAATGGTAGCTAATATGACCTCCTTGAAGATTTGATATGGAACTGGACTTTTGATAATTTTAAATTACTGTGTTAATTTCCTTAAAATTAGTTTGATTAGATGTTCTATTCTTGAATCTATTTTGGGATGCAGTATAAAAATAATATATAGGGGGCCAGGTGGTAGCGCTGGAGGTAAGGTGCCTGCCTTGCCTGCGCTAGCCTAGGATGGACCGAGGTTAGATCCCCCGGTTTCCCATATGGTCCCTCAAGCCAGGAGCAACTTCTGAGCACATAGCCAGGAGTAACCCCTGAGCGTCACTGGGTGTGGCCCAAAAACCAATAATAATAATAATAATAATAAATATAAAAATTATATATTTCTTCTAGATCCTCCAATATAGTGGCATGAAGTTTTAAGTGGTCAATATAACTGATCCTTTTTATTTCACTGAATATAATGTCATTTCTTTCAATTCTAATCTTATTTTTTAAGGTTTTTGTCTCTTTATTTTCCCCATAAACTCAGCTAAGAGTTTGTGTATCTTTATTCTTTTAACAAACCAATTTTCAGTTTCAATGATATTTGATGTGGTCTTTTGTAGTTTTATTTTTTTACTTTATTTAAAGAAAATGCATCATATAGTTGACATAGTTGACCATAATACGTTTGTTTCCAGTAAGTGAGAGCAAAGTTGTTTTAAAAAAAATAGAAGGAGCTGGAGAGATAGGGCACTGCATGCAGAAGGATGGTGGTTCGAATCCCGGCATCCCATATGGTCCCCGGAGCCTTCCAGGAGCGATTTCTGAGCATAGAGCCAGGAGTAACCCCTGAGCGCTGCACGGTGTGACCCAAAAACCAAAAAAAAAGAAAAGAGAGAGAGAGAGCGAGAGAGAGAGAGAAAGAAAGAAAGAGAGAGAGAAAGAAAGAATGAAAGAAAAAAAAGAAAGAATGAAAAGAAAGAAAGAAAGAAAGAAAGAAAGAAAGAAAGAAAGAAAGAAAGAAAGAAAGAAAGAAAGAAAGAAAGAAAGAAAGAAAGAAAGAAAGAAAGAAAGAAAGAAAGAAAGAAAGAAAAGTTCAAAAAAAATTCAATATGGGCCGGAGAGATAGCACGGAGGTAAGGCATTTGACTTTCATGCCGAATTTTGGTGGTTTGAATCTCAGCATCCCATATGGTTCCCTGAGTCAGTCAGTAACAATTTCTGAGCATAAAACCAGGAGTAACCCCCTGAGCACGACCGGGTGTGACCCAAAGCCAAAAAAGAAAGAAAAATTACAATAGCAAGCACATTTGTGAAAATTACTGTATCACCAATGAAGTCAAGTTAATACAATGGCAGAAGATTTAGTGAGCTCTTGTATACATTCTGTTAAATTGATGTGTTCTTACAGAAATAAGAGCATCAAATGAAGAAAATTGTCCAGAAATACAAAGCACTATTACTGATACAGCAACTTTTAGAGATGTGTGCTCAGCTGCCAGGCTTTCCAGAAAAAAGAGGATGCAGGGAGAAAGTGTGGAAAGAGGGTGCCCACACTTAGTTCAAAAAGTGCCTGTAATTTCGGTCCAAATAACAGCAGTTGGGTCAGATTGCTATCCCTGAAGAGAACTGTAGACAGGTGATGAGGCAGGGTCACTGGCAAAATGGTGATTCTGGGTTATGGATATAGCAGGTGTGGCTACAGTCACATCAATTGCGGCATCAGGGATCACAGATGGTAAGATGGTAAGATGCCAGATTCATGCTAAGTTCATCTGAGATAATTCAAATTATACACTTACAAGGTCAGCACACTAAAACTCTGTGTTATTCTCTGGGTACAGTTAAACATGTTTTTCCATAGAACATATACCAAAAAAACTACTATGCTGTACATAAAACATAAATATCAGAAGTCATCACTTAAACAAAAATCTTAATGCAGAAATGGACATAAAAGAGTATGTATAAATATTTTTTCATATTTCAATGTAACAGATTTTGTGAGGAACAAAGAAACTACTTGGAGTAGAAACTAGAATAATAAAACCAGCTAACATTTATTTTCATACATGCCATCCACTGCTTAGGGCTCTTAATAGTATCTCATTTAGTCTTCACAATGATAGTGTGAAGTCTTACAATTACAGTATGAAGGCCTCTGGATCGACTTCAAAGTTCAGAAACGTTCAAGAATTTTACTCAGGAACTAATAGCAAAAGGCAAAAATAGAAGTCAAATGAAGATTTAACTCAGAGTCCAAGTTCTTAACAACTGGACCATGAAAACCATGGACAATTAAGGTTTTTACTTCATTATAAAGAACTTTTTGACGTCAGAGCACTCATGGGTTGGAGAAGAAGCTTTGCTTGCAGGCAGTCAACATGGGCTTGATCACTGGCAACCCCTAGGGTCTCCTGAACACCATCAGGAATCAACCCCTAAGTATCACCAGGTGTGGTTCAAAATCAAAATAAAACAATGACACCACCCCCCAAAAAAAAGAGTAAGAAATAAAGTGAAAAAGCTAGCTTCACAGATTTCTATATCCCATGAGCTTTCACACATACTGAAACTCAATAAACTTTTCTGGAAAACCCTTGAGGTTCTGTACAATACCTATCCTTCAAAATACACACTAAGTGTGCTTGAGCAAGATCCTACAAGGGCCTCATTTTCCATACACACATATATGGCAAAGCAAATAATGTTCTACATAGTGATCCTATAAAATGGTCAACACATCTGCCAGCAAGTACTACCAGTTTAAGGCACCAGAATCTGGCATTCCTTCAGAAAAGTGTCTGGCAGTCAAGACATGCTGCAAAAAATAAGAGTGTTTTGTTTTGGGGCCACACCCAGTAGTGCTCTGGGAATACTCCATTCAGGAATCACTCCTGACAGGTTCAGGTAACCATATGGTGTGCTGGGATGGTACACAGGTTGGCTAATGCAACACAAAGCAATTTACCTGCTATGCTACCACTCCAGCCCCAAAATTGTCTACAGTATTGGAGAAGTTTACAAAAAGTGGACTAAGGAAAAAAGGAAAATGTCCTTTGAAATACTATTAATTGAGGCTAGCTATTAAGAGATAAGCACTAAACTGAGGAATTTTGTATTTTTTGTTTTTTTGTGTTTAGTAGGACTCTACTAGCTTTTTTTGGGGGGTGGGGTGGGGGGGTTTACATCCGGCAGCGCTCAGGGGTTATTCCTAGCTCTAGGCTCAGAAATCGCTCCTGGCAGGCTCAGGGGACCATATGGGATGCCGGGATTTGAACCACCGCATGCAAGGCGAACGCCCTACCTCCGTGCTATCTCTCTGGCTCCCAGGACTCTACTAGCTTTAAAGTGTCCACCTCTTGGGCCAAAGAGAGCACAGCAGGTAATAAGGTGCTGGTCTTAAACACTGCCTTCTGTTTCCGACTGGTTCTATACTGGTTATTCCCAAGGTAAGTAGACCCACAATTGGGGAAAAGTATCTCAAAGCTCCTTTACTCTGTTTATCAATTGCAGTCGCAGCTAAAAACACAGAATCCTTTAACCACACCTGAAAAATGTTAAGAAAAACAAGAAATCATGGTGAAAGGGGCAGTGAAATGAGAGCACTGGCCTCAAATCAGACAAGCGGGCTGTCATGTTTTTGAGCATTGACTGAGAGTAGGAGACAGGTTCCAACATATTTTTCCTGATGTCACCGGGCTCCTCTCTAAGTATTTCTCTCTCTAGTTATTTCTAGGAATCTAGGTATCTCTCTAGGTATTTAAGTCTAGGTATCTAAATACCTTTCTAGGTATCTTTCTTTCCTTCCTAATTTTCCATTTCCATCAATGACATGGCATTTTCCCCTTAGAGTACAACCTATCACCATTCAGGAGGCAGACACATAACTGTACCAAAAATACATAAAAATACAAAAATACATAAAAAAAATAAAACAAAACTCAAAGCAAACATAAAAACCCCAAAACATGCATTCTGCCATGAAATGATGAAATGGGCTAAAAATCACCCAAAACCAACCACAAATCCTCTCCTCCTTCAACGTGCAGGCAGGTTTCCCTCCCCCCCTTTTTTTTTTCTTCACAAAATCTCCCAATTTGGAAAAACTGGTCAGAAGAAGCCTTTAAAAAAAACACACACATGTCTTCAACTCCTGGAGACTTAGTCAAATAGTCACTTAAGTCCAAGCGGGTATAAATGAAGGCCTATCTTTCATCTTCCTCTAGACCTTCGAAATTCTTCGGTCCACACCCCCCAAAAAATAAATAAATACATAAACAAACAAACAAACAGAAAGCAAGGTGTGAAAGCAGCCAAGAAATCATGGCGACAGGGACAGGCAAAATATCCAACACCTCATGAGACAGGAACAGGCAATCAATATCCAAGATGAGAGTAGCTTCTGAGATTTGTGTGTGTGCGTGTTTTTTTTT
>PVKC010027423.1:0-15754 GCA_004027635.1 Crocidura indochinensis | reverse complement strand
CATGTGGGCTCCGTGGAGACCCGGCCGAGGGGGGGGGGGCCATGACCCGGGGAGGGACTCCATGTCCCAGCAGCCCCTTCTCCGTCCGTCCGTCCGGCAGGCCGGAAATGCGGGCGGCCCGAGCGAGACAGAAAAGAGGCGCGCGCGCACCCGCCGAGAGCGGCAGTATGGTGGCCGAGAGCCGCAACACCTTTCCCTTAGTTGCCGTCGGTCACGCCCAGCCTACATCTCCCAGCAGCCCCCGCGCGCCCTTCTGCTCGGCCCCCTCCTCACTCCCGGGCGGGTGCGGGTGCGGGGCCTGCCGGGGAGCGTAGTCCGATGGACCGGCGTCCGCCTCCCCGTCGCCCCTGGAAGGACTACAAGGCCCGGCAGCCACCGCGCGGAGGGCGGGGCGAGCGGGAGGGGGCGCGAGGGGGGAGGGCCGGCCGGGAGTGCGGGAGGGAGGGAGAGGAGGGAGGGCGGCTGTGGTGGCGAGGGAGGGAGAGGGAGGCGGCGGCGGCGGCGGCTAGCGGGCCCGAGTCGCGGACCCCGAGTGGGGCCGAGCCGGGGTCTCTGTGGGTCTGTGTTTGGCGAGAGGAGCGAGGAGCGCGGCGGGCGGCGGCGGCGTTGGCCCGGGATCCCGGCGGAGGGGCGGGGGGCGCCGGGCCGCGGAGCGTCTGAGGAGAGGAGCGGAGCGGGAAGGGGCGATGCTGGAAGCCATGGCGGAGCCCAGTCCCGAAGGTGAGCGCGCCTGTCCGCCTGGGCCGGGTTGCGGGGCGCGGGGTCCGGGACCGAGCCGAGCCCGGGCGGAAGGCCAGCTGAGGCGAGGGCCCCGCGCGCCCGGGGGTCGGGTGGCCGGGTGACCGGCCGGCCGGCCGGAGGAAGAAGGCCAGAGGAGCGGGCGCCGGGGTCGGAGGCCGGAGGGCGAGGGGAGCCGCGGAGGGCGCGGCGGGCGGACTTGCCCGGGCGGGCGGGCGAGCGAGGCAAGGGGGGAAAGGGGAGCCGGACGCCGGAGCCCGGGAGCCGCGGCGGGGCGGCGGCGGACGCGGGCATTGTCTGCGGCGCCGGAGTCGCGGGGCGCCGGGGGGCCGCGGAGGGAGGGAGGGAGGAACGGAGGGACGGACGGACGGAGGGAGGGAGGCAGGCGGACGGCCCGAGAGCGAGCCGGGGCCGGGAGGAGCCGAGGCGCCGAGCGAGGCCCCGGATGGGAGGGCGGAAGGGGAGTGTGAGGCGAGGCGAGGCGCGGCGCGGCCCGGCCCGAGGGGCTCAGAGCGAGCGAACGAGCGAGCGAGCTTGAGAACTCGCGTCCGGCCCCGTCCCGCCTCGCCTCGGAGCGCCGGTGTGAGGTGAGCGTGCGAGAGAGCGCGAGGGGGGCGAGCGCCGGGCCTCGTGCTCGCCTCAGGCCGGGCTGAGGCGGCTCCGGGCCGCCGTGTGTGCGCTCGCGTCTCTGTGTGTGAGGAGACTCGGAGACTGCCTGACGGACTGCCTGCCTGGGGAGCGCGCGTCGGGCGAGTCCGAGTCGCCGCCTCAGCCCGGGAGGCGAGCGAAGGAGCGAGCGCCCCGGCGAGGGCCGGGCGGCGCGGGGGCGGGGCGGAGCCGGGGGAGGGGAGGGGCGGGCCGGGGAGGGGTGGGGTGGGGAGCGCCGTCGGGCCGAGGCCCCGCCTCCGGAAGGGGGAGCTGCGCGACCGGGCGCTGGGCGGGGCCGCCCCGACTGGGGGCCCCTGTGTTCCTTTGGGGGGGACCGGGCGCTTCGAGCCTAGGGGCGTCTGTCGCTGTCCCCGCGTCTCTGGTCTTGACTCACTTCAGGCTGTTGTCGTCGCTTCCTCCTACAGATCCGCCTCCGACCCTCAAGCCCGAGACCCAGGTGAGCAGGAGGACTAGGAGAGGAGGAGGGGGGCGAGTCGCCCCCGCTTGCTGTCCCCACTTACTGCAGGACACCCCCACGGCCTGGCCCTCCATTCCCCTGCCGGCTCTCCCCGGCTTCTCCTCACCCCCGGGATGCAGAGGCCTTTGGGAACCGTGTCCCCTTCTCTCTTTCTCAAAAACTCTTAAGTTGGGGATCCGGGAGAGAGCATGGAGGGGGGAGTACTGGGGCGTTTGCCTTGCTTGCAGAAGGACGTGCATGGTTCCAATCCCATGTGGCATCCCATAGGGTTCCCCCCTCACCCCCAGGGCCTGCCAGCGGCGATTTCTGAGCCTAGAGCCGGGAGGAAGCCCCCTGAGCGCCGTTGGGCGTGACCCAAAAACCAGACGCACAAAAAGACTTCTTTGAGTGACCCCCCATATTTTCCTTCCTTGCAGCCTCCGGAGAAGCGCCGGAGAACCATCGAGGATTTCAACAAGTTCTGCAGCTTCGTCCTGGCCTACGCGGGCTACATCCCTTCTAGCAAAGAGGTGGGCACAAAGGGGGCGGGCCGTCGTCCAAGGTCACTAAAGGGACTAGAAAAACACACACGTTGGAGACATAGTACAGAGGGGAGGTTCACCCCCAGCATCCCATTCGGCCCCCCAGCCTCTCTGCTTATAGCGAACCCCCAACCCAGCTCGAGGTCAAGAATAGGCTGTGGGAACCTCCGGGAATGGCCCCCAAACAAAACAAACAGATAGCCCACCGCATATGGGGCCAGATAGTATGCAGTGGGCAGGGCGGGCGCATTCTGGGAACACTACTGACCCTGTTCGATCAGCAGCAAAACCCTGAGTAGAGATGAGTGCGGCCCAACAAAACGTTAGAAAGTGGAAGGCACGAGCAGGACTCGTGGGAAGCCTGAGAACTCAGTGGAAGTGCGATCAGCTGCCTTAGTCGAGAGAGACTTTGTGGCTGGGTGGGAAACTGGACAGTGGAGAGCACAGAAGAGACGACGGCACCTGCGTCGGGCAGGATGGCTCTGAGTGGGGCCGATCCTGACAGCGAGGAGCGGCAGACCCCCTGACCTCACGCACTGTCTCCCCGCAGGAAAGCGACTGGCCAGCCTCGGGCTCCAGCTCCCCGCTGCGGGGTGAGAGCGCGGCCGACAGCGACGGCTGGGACTCAGCGCCGTCGGACCTGCGCACCATCCAGACCTTCGTCAAGAAGGCCAAGTCGTCCAAACGCCGGGCCGCGCAGACCGGCCCGGCCGGTCCTGGAGCACCGCGCCCGGCCTTCGCGCGCCTGCAGACGCCCGACAGCGCCACGCTGCTCGAGAAGATGAAGCTCAAGGACTCGCTCTTCGACCTCGACGGGCCCAAGGCCGCCGCCCCGCTGTCCCCAGCGGCCGCCCTGACGCACCGGCCCCCCGCCGCCCTCGCGCCCGCGCCCCTGGCGCAGGTGGACCTGCCCCCGCCGCCCCGAAAGAAGGACCGCAAGAACCGCAAGCTGGGGCCGGGCGCGGGCTTCGGGGCGCTCCGGAGAGCCCGGCCGACTCCCGGGGACGGCGAGAAGCGGTCCCGCATCAAGAAGAGCAAGAAGAGGAAGTTGAAAAAGGCCGAGCGGGGCGACAGGCTCCCGCCCCCCGGGCCGCCCCGCGCGCCCCCCAGCGACACGGACTCGGAGGACGAGGATGACGACGACGAGGACGAGGACGACGACGAGGACCTGGTGACCGTAGCGGGGGGCGACGCCCCGGTTACCCCGCTGCCGGCGCCCCCCGAGGCGCCCCGACCCCCGCCCGCCGCGCACCCCGAAGGCGCCGCTCCCGACGCTGAGCACAAGGAGGTGGGCAGCACCGAGACCAGCCAGGACGGCGACGCCAGCTCCAGCGAGGGCGAGATGCGGGTCATGGACGAGGACATCATGGTGGAGTCAGGTGAGCAGGAGGGTGGGCAGTTGGGGTGGTGATGGGTCCGGGGTGTCGGGCTGGCTCCCCGCGGGAACCTAAGCGCGCCCCCCCCTCCGCAGGCGACGACTCGTGGGACCTCATCACGTGCTACTGCCGCAAGCCCTTCGCCGGCCGGCCGATGATCGAGTGCAGCCTCTGCGGCACCTGGATCCACCTGTCGTGTGCCAAGATCAAGAAGACCAACGTCCCCGACTTCTTCTACTGCCAGAAGTGCAAGGAACTGCGGCCTGAGACCCGGCGGCTAGCGGGGCTCCCCAAGTCGGGCGAGCCCTGACGCTGCCCTGCCCTCCGTCGCGCTCTCGCTCTCGGGGGCCGGAACTTCGGAGGACGGGACTCGGGAAAGTCAGGGCGCACTCCGGGCCCTGAGTCTGTCCATGTGCTGGCACTCATGGGGTTCCACCGGAGGCAGGAGGCAGGGATCCCCGGGACACTTGCTCCTCTTGTGCCCACCCTCTGCGAACTCGGATCTGCCACAGAGGCCGGCGGGCGGGCGCGAGGCCGGTGCCCGCCTTGGCGACATCTGCCCCTCCACTGCCCGCCATCACCCTCCCTGGGGCCGAGGCGGGTTTCGGGATGGAATGTAACGTTGTCTATAAACTAGTGTAAATAGAGCATTCCCCCCCTCTTCGCTCTCACTCCCCGTTTCTTGCACACGGATTACATTTTCGCTTAGGAGGGCCTCCCTCCGCCTTTTGGGCACGGCGGGCCGAGCACGTGCCAGGAAAGGAAGCAAAAGGTGGTGATTTCCTCAAAGAAACATCCACAAGACAGCCTGCGTGCTGTCTGTCAAAGTGCGGGCGCTTTGCATCTTTGGCCCCCACTGACTGCGGGTCGGCCAGGCGAGAGGAGAGCCTGGCTTGTCCAACTGCACGTCTCGAACCCAGCCGGCCCCGTTTTGCTTCTCCGTCCGTCAGCCCGTCCCTCCCTCCCTCCCTAGGCTGAGGGTCTCGAGGCCCATTCTTGCAGATCCCACCTCGCTCGGCCGCCCCCTAGGGGCAGGAGCCGGCGGTGCAGCTTGCCGGGTCCGGGCCTGCGCGTGGGCGGGGCCAGCGAGGACCGGACCCAGGGACCGTTGCTAGCGCGCGTCACGTGGTGGGCGGGGCGGAAAGCGGCGCCGCGTCACGTGGCCGGCGGGAGGGCTCACGTGGTGGGCGGGCCCAGTGGGTCACGTGCCCCTGGAGTGGGCGTGGCCTGGGCTCGGGCGGCGGCGCTGGCGGGCTGGCGGGCGGGAGGACTCGGGGCCGCGGGTTCGGGTCGCGCCTCCCTCTCGGGTCTACCGCCGCGCCCTCCGCGCCTCCTGCCCTCCCCTCCGTGCCCAGTGTGCGCGCGCATCCCGCCGACCGGGCCGTGCCCGAGCCCGAGCCCGCGGGGAGGCGGGTGGCCGGCGCCTGCGTGGGCCGGTGGGCGTGCGCAGGCGCGGCGGAGTCTCGCTGGCCGGGCGGTCCGGGCGGGTGGGCGTCGGGCGAGCGGGCGCGAGCATGGCGGGCGGCGGCGGGGAGACGAAGGTGATCTACCACCTGGACGAGGAGGAGACGCCCTACCTGGTGAAGATCCCCGTGCCCGCCGAGCGCATCACGCTGGGCGACTTCAAGAGCGTGCTGCAGCGGCCCGCGGGCGCCAAGTACTTCTTCAAGTCCATGGACCAGGACTTCGGGTGAGCCACAGGGAGAGAGAGGGAGAGGGAGAGAGGCCTAGGCCCGCCTGCACCCCGGGATCCCCAGGACGCCCTGGCTGGGGCGAAGGAGGCTCCCCCGGACCCCGAGCGGGGCTCTGAGATTGCGGAGACCGCGCGATCGGCCCCTGTGCTGTTGTGCGCAGCTTGCGTACAGTCCGGGGACACTCTGCGATCCGATGTCCATTGGGCTGTCGTGGCCCGTGTGGGACCTTCTGACCTTCTGCCGGGGGATGCGCAGGCCGCCCGGGGTCCCCCAAGGCAATGATCGCAGAGGGTAATATTGTAGAGTGGGCTTGGTTATCCAGCCGAGGAACACAGAGGGGTTTTGTAGTGTGGGGTTGGTTCTAATGTTTTCGTGGAAAACATCGACCCTTCCCATCCTTACATGGGTCTGGGTGGGGACGACTTCATTTCCACCGGAGTGTTGGGTACAATGCAATCAGGCCTGGTATTGAGGCACTCCCTGAAGAAGACAGCTGTGAATATTCTACTAGTCTGTTTATCGGACAGATGGGGTGTTAGCATCGCTCTCGGGCCAACCTGAGGCCACTCTGTTGCCTCGATCTCTCTCATTTGAGATGGAGATGATCCAAGTGAAAGGTGCTTCATTCACAGTAAATTCTTGGTGAGTGGTAAATGCCTTTATAGGACGCTCTCAGACGACCCATAGGTCATAATGATGTAAAATGGATCCTTTGGCCAGCAGAGGCTGAGTGATGTTAGGAAGAACTTCAGTTGAGACAGGTTGGTAAGGAAGGGTGCTTGCCTTGCATCTTGCTGACCTGCATTCGATCCTCAGCGTACCTATGGTCTCCAGAGCAGTGCCAGGAGGAAACCCCGAGTACTGCCAGGTGTTGGCACAAACAAACAAAAAAAGTAGAATAGGTTGCTTTCTTAGGGTTGTTCTGGGCTAGCCTGGGACAGTCAATAAATAATATTAAGACCTTTTTCTGTTTGTTTGTTTGCTTATTTATGGTGTCTGGGACACAGCTCTCTGGGTCCTCAGCTTCAGCTATTGAAGTAGACTAGGCTGGGATCGCTGAATAACCAGGACTGGATCTAGGAAAAATATTGCATTGTTTGAGAAAGTGGTATTTTGAGAGTTAACTTGGTTATTTCGGCTTTGACTTTGCCCATTGGTCAACACTTTAACTTCTGTGGCTTGATCTCATTTGAGATGGAGATAATCCAATTGAAAGTGCTTCATTCACACTAAATTCTTGGTGAGTGGTAAATGCTCTTATAGGATGCTCCCCAACCACCCATAGGTTATATGGTGTAAAATGGCTCATTTGGCCAGCTGAGGTTGGGTTATGTTGGGGAGAGAAGAGAGAAGAGAAACTGACTTTCTGTCTAGCTGCCTGCCTGTCTCAGAAAGGAAACTGAATGCATCGGGACTGGGAATTCTCTGTTCAGAATTGATCATGATCATTCCTATAGTCAAAAATAATACTCTTTTGGGGCCAGAGAGATAGTAAAGTGTTGTCCTTGCATGCCTTGCATGCAGATGACCCGGGATGGATCCAGGTTCAATTTCTGGCATCCCATATGGTTCCCCGAGACTACCAGCAATGATTTCTGAGCACAGAACCAGGAGAAATCCCTGAGCACCACTGTGTGTGGCCCCAAAACAAAACAAAACAAAAACCCAGCAAAAACACCCAACAGTGCTCAGGGTCTTATTCATGGCTTGATGCTTAGGGAACCCTGTAAGGTGCCTGAGATTGAATTTAGGTTGACAGCATTCAAGGCCAGTGCCTTACCCACTGTACTATCTCTTTAGCCTCAGAAAATACTCTTAAATTATTACCAAGTATCAGGTACTCTATTTTGTGTCCAGGACATGATGTTGAACAGGATAGCCATTAAAGATACCATGTGATAGTTGAGAAACAGGACTTGTCCATGTACTGCAAAGAACTACCGGGATGAGATGACCCCAAAGCTGGGCTCTGTTGGGCAGAGTAGATTGTTTTAGTATAGTTCTATTGGTTGGTTTATTTGTGTGTGTTTTGCTATCCACATATGATTGCTCAGAGCACTACTCCCTGGTGCTCCGGGGATTGGAAGTGGTGCTTGGGCTAG
The DNA here is from genome assembly GCA_004027635.1 of Crocidura indochinensis. Lineage (NCBI taxonomy): Eukaryota > Metazoa > Chordata > Mammalia > Eulipotyphla > Soricidae > Crocidura > Crocidura indochinensis. Next base: position 8,197 of record PVKC010027423.1, on the reverse strand, counting down.
AACAAGGGTCACAACCAAGGTGAGCCACATGTTATGCAAACTCCCTACCTACTATCCTGCTCTTCAACCCCCCTTCATTACAGAGTTTTGTGCCAGTTAAGGCACCAGCGGGATCTGGGAAGCTAGTCTACTCTCTACCCCACCTCAGGAGCCCATAGCCTAATGAGAAATTGCTCCTTCTTGGTCTATTATGCATTTTTAGTTGGGTAAAGGAAGCACCTGTGAATGATTCTCTGGAAGTAAGTGAGAGACAACTAAAGAACACTTAGGAGTAGAGACTTTAAATAGGAGCAGGTCTCTTTTTGGAAGTGTGCGAATATGATGGAGGTTGGAAGGAGGTTGGAAGGAGGCTTCTGGCAAGACTTTGAAGCATATTAGGTATTTGGGCACCTGGCATAGAACCTTATCAGATGGCTTTTGAAATTCAATTGAATGGTTTGACTCAGACTCTGGAAGTCTTTGGGACAATGCTGAGCCTTTGAAGATGAGTCCAGGAGAAAAGGGAGAAATAAGTGAAGAGAATTATAATCGTGGAACTTTGTTTGTTTTTGGGTCACACCCGACAGCGCTCAGGGGCTACTCCCTCGACAGGCTCAGGGGACCATATGGGATGCCGGGATTCTAACCACCCTCCTTCTGCGTGCAAGTCAAATGCCTACCAATGTGCTATCTCTCCGGCCCCTGAGCAAAGCGGGATGTGACCCAAAAACCAAAAACCAAAAAAAAAAAAAAAAAAAAAAAGAGCATTTGAACAGAATGTTAGAAAAACTGTTTTCTTGAACTGGATGAAGATTGGGGGAAAACCAACTAAGGGTAAGCGTGGAGGGTGCTAGTCTAGGCTTATCCTTGTGTTGTGTCTTTGCAGGGTGGTAAAGGAAGAAATTTCAGATGACAATGCCCGCCTTCCCTGCTTCAATGGAAGGGTGGTATCCTGGGTAAGGTGGAATCCTGACTCTGAATCCTAGTTTGGTTTTTTGGGGCCATACCTGGTGATACTCGGGTATTACTCCTGACTCTGCCCTCAGGAATTACTCCTGTTTGTGCTTGGGGGGATGACCATATGGAATGCCAGGGATTGAACTCAGGTTGGCTGCATGCAAGGCAAGCAAGCACCTTACCTGCAGTATTATCTTCTGGCCACAAAGTCCAATCCCTTCTCTATTGCCAAATTCTTCTGTGATTCCCATCAATAGTTGGAGGTCCTGCCCCCCCCCCCCCCCTTTTTATTTCCACCTGCCTGTTTGGAGAGCTAACTGAAACTCCTCGGTCTCCGTCTTCTTTTATCCAGGCCTTCTCATACCCTCCCCATCTTTATTGTCCTTTCTTTCTTTTTTTTTTTTTTTATTGTCCTTTCTTTTACTGCCACATCATATACCTCATTTTCCAGCGGAGTCTTTTGTTTCTGATTTTGTTTTTCGGTTTACACCGGCATGCTCAGGGATTACTCCTGGCTCTGTATTCAAGAGTCACTACCAGTGGTGCTTGGGGGGTGGGGGGACCATATTGGATTCCAGGGTTTAAACCGGGGTTGGCCACATGCAAGCCCTTATCTGCTGTACTGTGTCTCTGGTCCACGCTGAACCTTTTTAAATCACTCATATCCTTTTAGTTAGTGTCATCAGATAACCCCCAAATGGAAATGGCTCCCACAAGCCATGAGTCCCGGGCAGAACTGGCTCCTCCACCCCCACCGTTGCCACCCTTGCCACCAGAGAGGACCTGTGGCATCGGAGATTCCAGGCCTCCTTCTTTCCAGTGAGTCTTCGGGATTCTTGAGGAGGGAACGGGAGGGAATCAAAACCCTTTGCGTGGGCAGCCGAGGATTTGGAGCCCGTCCCGCTGACAGGGCTGGAAACCATCTCTGCCCTTCTAGCCCTAATGTATCCAGCAGCCGTGAAAATCTGGAGCCCGAGACAGAAACGGAGTCAGTAGTGTCTCTGAGGCGGGAGCGGCCCCGAAGGAGAGACATCGCTGAGCATGGCGGTGAGGAGGCCCTGCTCTGAAACCGGGTAGCCGGGTAGCCGGCAAGTGGGTGGGCCACACTCCATCCCGGCAGAGGGCAAGGAATGAGAGACCCAATGCTGAGGCTTCCTATTCTGACGTAGCTGCAGGCCATCGACCCGGGGGCCCCACGAGGCTGGAGCGCCACCTGGCTGGCTACGAGAGTTCCTCTACCCTCATGACCAGCGAGCTCGAGAGCACCAGCCTGGGGGACTCGGATGAAGACGACACCATGAGCAGGTCTGGTTTTCCCTGGCTCCCCACAAAAGCTGCCTCCTTCCTCCTTTCTGAGGGTTGCTTCTCCTTTTCGGTTCCATGACCATATCTCCCCTTCTCTCCTTCCAGATTCAGCAGCTCCACTGAGCAGAGCAGCGCTTCCCGCCTCCTTAAGCGCCATCGGCGAAGACGGAAACAACGACCACCCCGCCTGGAGAGAGTGAGAATTCTCCTGGGGTGATTGGGCCCAGAGATGAGGAATCTGGTACTAGGGCAGTGATGGCTAACATTTTTGAGCCCGGGTGCCCAAACTGCCGCCCAAATTGCCGCCCAATGCCTGGTCCTCTCAATGGCCAGTTCGGCCCTGTGGCCAGGTGTGCTGCAAAGCAGACACCGGCACACTGGCCTCCCGCCGTGCTGCAGATCTTAATTGCGGACCCCTTTCCCTCGTGCCAGCTACAAGGCCTTCGTGTGCCGCAGCTGGCACGTGTGCCAGAGGTTCGCCATCGAGGTCCTTGGGGGGGGTCCCCAGGGACTGACAGCAAAAATCCTGGTGCTTGGCCTTGCTTGCTGAAGACCAGCTAGCCCTTCCCCTTTTTTCACTACAGACCTCCTCCTTCAGCAGCGTCACTGACTCCACAATGTCTCTGAACATCATCACAGTCACGCTCAACATGGGTACGAAGGGCGCCTGGACTCGGGGCACAGGAGAGCTCTTGGTTCCTAGGGCTCTTGGGGGTTGCAAGCCTTGCCTTTCCTAACCCTGTCACACGGATTCCCTCTGTAGAGAAGTACAACTTCCTGGGCATCTCCATTGTGGGCCAGAGCAATGAGCGTGGCGATGGTGGCATCTACATTGGCTCCATCATGAAGGGCGGGGCTGTAGCCGCCGATGGACGCATCGAGCCAGGGGACATGCTTTTGCAGGTGTGCTGGGTGGGCCCCTGCTCTCGACCTGCCTCTTTGCCTCTGCCGCCCCCTCCTGCCGCTTACCGTGGTCTCGTTTCTAGGTGAACGACATGAACTTTGAGAACATGAGCAACGACGATGCAGTCCGAGTCCTGAGGGACATTGTGCACAAGCCCGGGTGAGCCTCTTCTGCTCTTGGGCTGTCATGTCATTCTCTTGTGTTTCTCTTTTCTCTTTTTTTTTTTTTTTTGATTTTTGGGCCACACCCGGTGACGCTCAGGGGTTACTCCTGGCTATTCACTCAGAAGTCACTCCTGGCAGGCACGGGGGACCATATGGAGAACCGGGGGATCAAACCGTGGTCCGTCCTAGGTTAGCGCAGGCACCTTACCTCCAGAGCCACCGCCCGGCCCCTCTCTTTTCTCTTTTTATTTTTCTAACCTTGAAAAGTAGTGAAACTTGGGGATAGAGCAATAGCACAGTGGTAGGGCGTTTGCCTCGCAAGCAGTCGATTTAGGAGGAACCTGGTTTGATTCCCGGCATCCCAGATGGTCTCCCAAGCCAGGAGTGACTTCTGAGCACATTGCCAGTAGTAACCCCCCTGAACATCACTGGGTGTGGCCCAGAAACCAAAAATAAGAAAAATGTATGAAGCTTGACACTCATTTAGAAAGTTTAGAGAACAGGGCCTGGAGAAATAATAGCACAGCAGTAAAGCATTTACCTTGCAAGCGGCCGACCCAGACCAACGGTGGTTCGAATTCTGGCATCTCATATGGTCCCTCGTGCCTGCCAGGCGCAGTTTCTGAGCAGAGAGCCAGAAGTAACACCTGAGCATCACTGGGTGTGGCCCAAAAGCCAAAAAAAAAAAAAAAAATGGCGGAAGACAGGGCTGGATTACTGTGGGTAGTATGCTGCCTTACATGTGACTGATTTGGATTTGATTCCCAGTACCCCATATAGGTACTCCAAGCCCGCCCGGAATGACAGAAAAGACCTCTGAGCACTGTAGGGGTGGGCCCCCCCTCCCCAATTTTTTTAAATGTGTAAAATGGGGTGGAGCGATATCACAGTGGGTGGGGTGTTTGCCTTGCACATAGCTAACCTGGGTTCAATTCCTGGCATTTCATAAGGTTTGCTGAGCCTGCCAGAGTGATTCTGAGTGCAGAGCCAGGAGTAATCCCTTAAGCTGGGTATGACCCAAGATCATAAACAACCCACACCCCCAAAAATGTGTCAAACAAAAGTATATGGGGCTGAAGAGATAGTATGGGGTAAGGCACGTGCTTTTCCTGTAGCTGAGCCTGGTTTTAATTCTTGGTAGGTATCTCGTATGCTCCATGAGTATCACCAGGAGCTGCTGCCAAAAAGAGTCAGAGGTAGCCCCCTCCCCAACCAAATCCCTTCCCAGAGTGTGCAACAAATGACTGATTTCACATCCAACGAGTCCACTCATTATGCCTATCTCATAAATCAGTCTCAGAAGTCCCCTTAGATCCTCAAGTGTCACATCTCTCTCCTAGCCCTAGCAGTGATGATCAACTCTGACATTGTTTGGTTATCACTGTGACAAATTTTCACTAGTGACAGTCTTAGCACTTTGCATGTGTCCTTACATAGCATGCTTTAGTTTTGCCAGTAACTGTGCCACTCTTTTTTTCCTCTTTTTGTCAGTGCTTGGGTTACTCCTTGCTCTGCACTCAGGAATTACTTCTGGCAGTGCATGGAGGACCATATGTGATGATGGGGATTGAACCTGTGTTCAGCAAGGCAGGCCTCCTACCCCTTGTATTATCGCTCCGGTTCCGGACCTCTTCTGAATGAGGTTGCATAGTGTTCTCTTATATTGCCTTTTTTGCATTGTTTTTGTTTTGGCTTATTTGAGTCCTCCCAAGGAGTGCCGAGTACTGTGGTCAGAAGGGCACTGCTGGTGAGACCTGTCCGACTGAGCCAGGCAGTTCAGTACCAGGGCCTGAAGAAACGGAGCTACTTGATCCCTGTGGTACCAGGGACAACCTTGGTCATGCTGGTGATGTACTGACTCAGGGGTTCATGTAGAACTGGACTTCTTTGAACTTGGATCACATGGAAAGCACATGCCCACAGTAACTCCTCTCCCACACCACCTGCTTTCTACTTTTTTTTTTTTTTTTTTTTTTTTTGAGCAGGAGCCTCCTTCAAATAAATGCCCTACTGCTGTGCTGTCACTCTGGCTCCTCTCTGTTTTTATTTTTCCTCCTTTCAGTTGGGGAGCAGTGGTGAGGCAGTGGGGATTTGGCCCGCACCTGGTGATATCTTGGAATTTACTCCCAGCTCTCTGCTCAGGGGACTGCACTGCCCAGAGTTGACTTCATGCAAGGCAGGCTTCTTAATCCCAGTATCACTTCTTTGCCCCTGTGTTTTTTTTTTTTTTCTTTTTTTCTTTTTTTTTCTTCTTTCTGTCTCAACCCATTTTCATTCCAGGCTTCCCTTTCCTCCACCCCTGCTTGACCAACTGTCTCTTTTTCCTTATAGCCCCATTGTGCTGACGGTAGCCAAGTGCTGGGATCCCTCTCCCCAAGCCTATTTCACTCTCCCCCGAAGTGAGTGACGCTGCAGAGCTGAGAACTGGGGGCTGGGGTGGGACCTCTAAGCTGGAGGTAGGGAGTGAGCCGGTGACTGGAGGAGGGTCCTGGTGCAAGTGGGGGGAGACTTTGTATCTGGAAGGAATGAGGCTGGCTCCACATTTTGATTGTGATCGGTGACCTCCTCTGTCCCAGACGAACCTATCCAGCCAATTGACCCTGCTGCCTGGGTCTCACACTCTGCTGCGCTGACTGGTACCTTCCCAGCCTACCCAGGTTCCTCGTCCATGAGCACCATTACGTCGGGGTCCTCTCTGCCTGAAGGTGAGCCTCTTCGGTCCTTTCTTCAGTGGTCACGGGAAGCCTTCCATCGATGGTGATGATGAGCCATTGCAGGCTGTCTTTCGGATTCCTTCTTATTTCCTTTCACAGGCTGTGAAGGCCGGGGTCTCTCTGTCCATACAGACATGGCATCTGTGACCAAAGCCATGGCAGCTCCAGAGTCCGGACTCGAAGTTCGGGACCGCATGTGGCTCAAGATCACCATTCCAAATGCCTTTTTGGGTACTGGGGCCTGGGAAGCGGAGGAGGAAGAGGCCAGAGCTGGGAATGAGCCGGGCAGGGGTCAGAACAGAAGCCAAAAGGGACGTATGTGAGGCCCTTTTCTGTTTTGGGTCATCGCAGGCTCAGACGTGGTTGACTGGCTCTACCATCACGTGGAGGGCTTTCCTGAACGGCGGGAAGCCCGCAAGTATGCCAGCGGACTGCTCAAGGCGGGCCTTATCCGACATACCGTCAACAAGATCACCTTCTCTGAGCAGTGCTATTATGTTTTTGGAGACCTCAGTGGCGGTTGTGAGAGTTGTGAGTCCCCCTGTCCTGACCTTGGGAGGAGGATTATGGCGGCTGTGTCTGTCTTGCCTCTCCAACCCCAGAAACTATCCAGAGCCACCGGGTACAGTCGAGCAGCATTCTGCGCTAGTGCTTGCACGTTGAGTCTGCTCCCCAACACTTGACTGACTGTACCTTGGCTGGGCTGTTTACCAGTTGCAGAGGTTGGGGGAGTCTTGAGGCCCTGGTCTCTCTCCTCTACCCTCCTAGAAGTATGTGGGCTTGTGGTCAGTCCTGACTGCACCCGCCTGCTGCAGTGGCAGGTGGGCATTTCCTGTCAGAGCCCCATTGTGTTTGCTTGTTCAACACTCCCCACCTCCCCATCCTGTCATGAATGAATCTTTCCCGAGCAGTGGTCCCACCCAGTTGCTCTTTATTCCACATCTCAGATCTTCCCCTTCCAAACCAGTAGCTCTCCTTTTGCTTTCCAGACCTGGTCAACCTCTCTCTGAATGACAATGATGGCTCCAGTGGGGCTTCAGACCAGGACACCTTGGCCCCTCTGCCTGGCGCCACCCCCTGGCCCCTGCTGCCTACTTTCTCCTATCAGTATCCCACCCCACACCCATATAGTCCTCAGCCCCCGCCGTACCATGAGCTTTCTTCCTACACTTACGGCGGAGGCAGTGCCAGCAGCCAGCACAGTGAAGGTAGGTTCCTGCCAGATCCTGGCACAGCCTGGGGGCTGAGGGGAAGCTTGGGGAGGTGTCGGGGGGGGGGGTCCCTGTCCCAGGACTCAGCTGCCCCGTCCCTTCTCTCTACAGGGAGCCGAAGCAGTGGGTCAACACGCAGCGATGGGGGGGCAGGGCGCACAGGGAGGCCCGAGGAGCGGGCCCCCGAGTCCAAGTCCGGCAGCGGCAGTGAGTCTGAGCCCTCCAGCCGTGGGGGCAGTGTTCGGCGGGGTGGGGAACCTGGTGGTAGCGGGGATGGGGGCCCACCTCCATCCAGAGGCTCCTCAGGGCCTCCCCCCAACCTCCGGGCCCACCCAGGACTCCATGCCTATGGGCCACCGCCGGGCATGGCCCTCCCTTATAACCCCATGATGGTGGTCATGATGCCCCCACCTCCGGTCCCACCAGCAGTGCAGCCACCAGGGGCCCCTCCAGTCAGGGATCTGGGCTCTGTGCCTCCGGAGCTGACTGCCAGCCGCCAAAGCTTTCACATGGCCATGGGCAACCCCAGTGAGTTCTTTGTGGATGTCATGTAGGACCCAGAGGGGCCATATTGGGTCTGCACCGTGGCCTAGCCATTGGTGCTCAGTGCTTATTCTGTGACTATTTTGTCTGTCAGAGAGACAGACTAATCATTATTCCTCTGGTGCCTAAGCTCAGCATGTCCTGCTGGCTATTGCCTGCTGTGACGCTGTTGCTATTGTGACTTCTAGCAGTGCCTGCCTGGTTCCTCCTCCTTCCTCGTGGGGGACCTTTGGTTATTTTCACTTTCTTTTTTTTCCTTTTTGGTTTTTGGGCCACACTCAGCGGTGCTTAGAGCCACTCCTGGCTCTGCACTCAGAAAGCGCTCCTGGCAGGCTCGGGGGACCATATGGGATGCCGGGAATCGAACCCAGGTTCATTCTGGGTCGGCTATGTGCAAGGCAAATGCCCTACAGCGCTGTG
>PVKC010027422.1:0-15759 GCA_004027635.1 Crocidura indochinensis | reverse complement strand
CCAGACTTTGGTGTGTGTGTGTGTGTGGGGGGGGGTAATCCTTGTACCTTTAATGTATAAAAACTTGTAAGTCTGGGGCCTTATGGGTCTTTGCTCTGGGGTTCTTCCCTGGGCACTGACCTTGGTGCTAATCGGCCTCAGAATAAACTATATTTATAAAAATTTTCATGGCTTTGCATCTCCTTGAAACGCTCGAGACGCAACTTGAAGGAGGGGGGACTGTTTCCCCAACCCCAACAATATAGATGGTCAAAAGACACATGAAAAAACGCTACACATCACTAATTCTCAAGGAAATGCAAATTAAAACAACAGTAAGGTGTCCATTCAAATTGAAGAGACTGGCACACATCACAAAGAATAAGAAGAAAGGGTGAGAATTCTGTCTAATCCAGCCTTTATGGAAAACAATATAAATATTCCTCATAAAAATCTTAAAATTAAGATCCGTATGATCCAACTATACCATTCCTAAAGATATACCCTAGGTCTATAAAAACGCAATACAAAAATGCCATCTGAACACCTATATTCATGGCAACACTATTTACAAAAGTCAGAATCTGGAAACAACCCAGATGACTGACAACAGATGAGTGGCTAAAGTGCTACACATTTGGGATACTATGCAGTCTTCAGGAGAGACAAAATCATGCAATTTTCCTATTCCTGAATGTACATGAATACTATTATGCTGAGTGAATGGCAATATATATGACAATCATGTGTCGAAAGGGACATTGATTTTCTCCAAATTTTAGTGTTTAGGTGAGAAATGTAGACAGAAAATTCATTTATTTTCCTATTAGATAGGATTCACCTTTCATACTCTTTAAAATTGTTGGAGTGCTCATTGGATATTTTATTTGACACTTCTTTTTGTCCTGTTGGGGTGTTTCACCTCTTTTCCCCCTTCATCTCTTAAACCGATGATGAGAGCCTCTAGAAGGACTCCACCCATTTTCTGCGTATTTGATTTTTACCCCAGTTTATTACTTTTCTCTTCTTCAAACAAAACCACATAACTTGAACTATCTAGTCCTGCCTCCCAGTTAGAGAGGGAAATAAGGGAGGTATTAAGACCAAACAGGTGTAAGACCACTAAGTAGTAAGCTAGGCACAGATGGGACCATGTATTTTAGCAACCCCGGGGGGTGAGGGAGGAGGATATGGGAGGTAGGACAGGAACAGTGGTGTAAGGAGGACAAATCAGTAATAGGAGTCCCCCTGATTTTATGTTGATATGTACCTAAAATATTATTGCAACAATATGTAAGCCACTATCATCAAAATAAAAATTATATTCAATAAATTGATTTTGGAGGCAAAGTAAATATTTAAACAGCTTTTCATGGACCATCCTTCCCATATCTTCATCTTTTCTAGCACTATATGGCTATTTCTAAAAATTTGCACTGAGACAAAGATGCAAACAAACAAACAAACAAAACCTAAACATTAAAAACTCATCTTCAAAACTTCACTTCTAGTCACTAATATGGTATATTCGAATTTTCCCCCTTCTTATCAGGGAACAATGGCATAACTCTTCATAAACACTGTACTTTCCAAAGACTATCCCTTTTTATTTTGAACTACATTTGCTATTGACAATGTTTGGCAGTATGGTGGACATTGAGGTAACTGTTTTAGAAGAATCTAATTTTCTGAACTTATGGGTCTACATAAAATTTTGAGAACAAACTCGAAACAAAAGTTATGTTAAGGTTATGTTAATGAAATCCCTATTTAGACATTTTAGTCTTTGGTCTGAGTAGCAGTAAATTTAGCAGAATGATCCTTTTAAATAAAATAAAAATCAATTTATTTCATTTCTCTGCTTAAGAGTTATAGCTAATTCTCATTCAGTAAAAAATATAAAATCTTTTAAATGATCTTTATAACCATCATTATTAAACTTCAATATACCTCCAGAATTCATTATTATCTTTCTGCTGTTTGATCATTTTAAATACAGTTTAAAAAATTCAAGACCTTTATTCCTTGGGAATTAGAATGCTTATCAATCATTCTGTATAAATTATTTGCATTTTATCCCCAACTTCTATGTCTCTACCCAAGTATCACTTATTTATGAGAACTTTTCTGACTGATTTATTCAATATAGTAAACTTTATTTTCTGTAGCAAGATAATTCTTATTTTTAAGTTTTCTTTATTTACTCTAATCTGTTTGTATATATTTATCATTGCTCATTTCTCTTCCTTAAAGTACAAAAGTGCACATAACTTTTTTTTTCTTTGTTATAGTATATGTTGTTCCTAAAAATGTGCCTGACAGATGTCATATAATATGTGTTTGCTGAACAATTTGAAATATCAGTTAGATATATTAATTTATATTATTTCCTATTATACCTCTATCCTGTCCTTTCATCTTGCATAAAACTTACATATAATTGCCCCAGTCATCTTAAGTGTTAAAATACATATGGGATGCCTGAAGATCTGACCTGGGCAGGCTAATTACATAGCAAAAAAAAAAAAAACTACCCACTGTACTATTTCTCTGACCCCATTAGATGTCTTTATTTTTATGTATTTTTTCTTTTTTTTGTTTGTTTTTGTTTTTTGGTGCCACTCCCAGTGATGCTCAGTGGTTACTCCTGGGTATGCTCTCAGAAATCGTTCCTGGCTTGGGATGCTGGGGCATTGAACCACGGTCTTTCCTAGGCTAGCACAAGCAGGGCAGATGCCTTATCACTTGCACCACCACTTCAGCTCCCCCATAGACGTCTTTCACTTTATTTTTTATTGTCTATCTTTTTATATAAAATACTTTTTTGAATCTTTAAAAATGTATTAAAGCACCACAATTTACAAAGTCATTCATAGCTGAGTTTAGATATTGAATGTTTCAGCTCTCGCCTATAATGTAAACTTCCTTCCACGTATGTTCCCATTTTTCCTCCAATACTGTCCTAACCTGCTGTCTGACATCTTGACAGGAAGCTTTTCTTTAAGTTCAGTTTGAAGACAGCCTTTTATGTGTATTTTGATTTTTGTTTTAGAATCACACTAAATAGTATTTCTGAATCTCTATTCAGGAATTTTCTCCCAGTGGTGATCAGGAAAACTTATAGTGCGAGGGATCAAAGGTGTGTCCAAATCTAGGCCATCTACTTGCAAACCAAGAGCCTAATCCATTGGGATATATCTCTGAACTCTATATTTTGATTAAAAAATAAACAGGAGTGGGAGGAACTTATTTTCAGCTTTCCAGGGCTTACTTCTGTCTCTCTTTTATATCATCCTTTATTGAGAGTAGTAATTTCAGGGTCCATTTTTTTTATAAAAGTTATTTAATACTTTGAAATCTTGAAAAATTGTTTTCTAGTTATATTCTAAAAGAAACTTCTCATTTTCTTTTGATTATTGCTTATTTTTATTCTATTAGAATTCTCTGATTTGCAGATTGGATAATTTTTTATATCTGTGCCTTTTTTCTTTATTCTTTTTGTTTGTTTGTTTGTTTTTGGGCCATACCCAGTGACGCTCAGGGGTTACTCCTGGCTATGCGCTCAGAAGTCGCTCCTGGCAGGCACGGGGGACCATATGAGAACCAGGGGATCGAACCGTGGTCCGTCCTAGGCTAGTGCAGTCAAGGTAGCAGGCACCTTACCCCCTGCGCCACCTCCCAATATCTGTGCCTTTTGCTTTTAGTAAAATTTCAATGCTTCATGTTGGGAGTGCTGAAACAGAAGTCTTTTTAGAAGCAGAGTGGAAAGAATAAGAGTAAGAAGATTTGGCAATACCATCCAGGCTCATAAACTAGTGAGATGGGAACTATTTTAATTTTACCTATATGTCTTTGATTCTCTTTCTTTTTCTTAACTGTGTTAAAAAACAAAACAGTCATGTGAGTGAAATAGCATTTCTACATCAGTGTGGCCAAACCATGTTACTCTTGCTCTGTTCTAAAAACAGAATTGGATAGAAGGGGGTGTATTCTCTATAACTGAAACCCAACTGCAAACATGTTTGTAACTGTGGTGCTCAAATAAAGATATTATTAGGAAAAAAAAAAGAAATTAGTGGGGCCAGAGAGATCGGTTCGATTCCTGGCATCCCATATGATCCCCCGAGTCTGCCAGGAGCGATTTCTGATCATGGAGCCAAAAGTGGCCCCTGAGCGCTGCCAGGTGTGACCCAAAACCAAATAAAAAATTAGTAAAAATATACATAAAAATAAAAATACTGCTCTAGACAAGTAGCTTTTTTTTGTTTTTTGGGCCACACCCATTTGATGCTCAGGGGTTACTCCTGGTTAAGAGCTCAGAAATTGCCCCTGGCTTGGGGGAACCATATGGGACTCTGGATGATCAGACCATGGTCCTTCCTTGGCTAGTGCTTGCAAGGCAGACACCTTACCACTAGCGCCACCTCTCTGGCCCCATGCTCTAGACAAGTAGTAGAGAAACACTTTGTGTCTTCTAAGGTAGGGAAAACCATTGTTTATAATATGAATATTGATAGATAATTATTTCTGCATAAATATTAATGGTAATGTATTTCCATGATCTATGAATACAATATAATAAGCAGCTGTAAGTATTTCAGACCCTCAGGAAGTTTCTGTACACTAAAATTTGCCTTCAAAACATATTTGAAAACCAATAGTTTAGAGAATCTTGTTTAGTTTTTGATATTAAAAATATTTTTAATTTTGGGAAGAGTTCCCAAGTAGTGCTTAGAAAGCCAGAGAGTCCTCCTAAATATTTTCAGCTAAGGATAATGGTGGTGGAGTGTAGTGGCCCAAGGTTGCAATTCTGCTGAGGTCTGTGGTGCCAGTGCCAGTTTTAGGCATACCTGTGATGCCCTATCAGTGCTGGAGACCTTCAAGATTGCATCTAGAATGGCAGGCTAGCAAGCAGACTAGTCCCTGAATTATCTCCAGCTTCACTAAAATTTTTCATATTTATTTTGATCTTAATAGGTGCTGGATGCTTTTCTATCATTCTTAACTAATTAAGTCAGTTGTTATAAAAAAAATAAAGGCCCTGAGGATGTAGTCTTTCTTGAGCTCTGGGATGTGAAATAACACAAGCTACCCTGGTTTTGTTGGGTGAAGTCCTATATCCAGGACTTTTTAATAATGCTTAGGACGACCTTGTGGTACTGCACATAGATTTGGGGTCAACTGCATGCAATGTCTGAACCTGAGCTCCTTACCATCCCTTTGACCTTGAGAGGCAACTTTCTTAAACTGAGAGTTGTATTTTATATGGGTCCTATAATTAAGTGCTCTCCTTTTTGCTGAAAAGAGGTTGCAAATAAAAAAGTAATTATGAGGTCCTGGAAAAGAGTTTTTCATCTCTTCAGGGTTTTTGTGTTTTGTTTTGTTTTATATATAAGGATATCGAGAAAATTGTGTGTTTGGACTTGAAGGATGGGTAAAAGCTTCTTAGGATTTTGTGTTCTATATGGTTTGAGTCATGCCTTCACCAATGCAGCTGACACTAAAAGGTACCACAGCAGTCTTGTTGTCACTGTTTCATTGTCGGGTATAAAAATCACTTAATTGTAGTAAAGTTGCATTTTATTTCTTGCTTGATATTTTTCTTGTGTTTTTATATTTTTCAGAGACTATATTAAAAATGTGGTTGAACTCTCCAAACAAGTGGAAGTAGAGATTAACAGATGGTAATATATTAAGCTGAGAAGCTTCTGCACCTCAAAAGAAATAGCACCCAGGATACAAGAGCCAACCACTGAATGGGAGAAACTATTCACCCTATACCCATCAGATAAGGGGCTAATCTCCAAAATATACAAGGCACTGACAGAACTTTACAAGAAAAAATATCTAATCCCATCAAAAAAATGGGGAGAAGAAATGAACAGACAATTTATCATATAAAAAATACAAATGGCCAAAGACACATGAAAAAAATGTTCCACGTCACTAATCATCAGGGAGATACAAATCGAAACAACAATGAGGTATCATCTCACACCACAGAGACTGGCACATATCACAAAGAACAAAAACAATCAGTGCTGGGGGGGATGTGGAGAGAACTGAATTCTCATTCACTTCTGATGGGAATGCTGTCTAGTCCAGCCTTTATGGAAAACATTAATGGAGATTTCTCAAAAAACCTGGAAATTGAACTCTGATATGATCCAGCTATACCATTCCTAGGAATATACCCTAGGAACACAAAAATACAATACAAAAATCCCTTCCTCACACCTATATTCATTGCCATGCTATTTATAATAGCCAGACTCTGGAAACAACCAAGATGTCCTTCAACAGATGAATGCCTAAAGAAACTGTGGTCCATATATACAATGAAATATTATGCAGCCATCAGGAGAGATGAAATCATGAAATTTTCCTATACACATACTCCTCACTTAAAGAACCTACCTGTTTAGCGACCGTTCGACCGCTCTTCACCGTTGTTTTATTTTATTTTAAATATCCTTTTTCCATCTTGTACACTCTACAGTCAGTACTGTGGTTTTTGGTGTTTTAATGTACCTACTTTACTAACTTTATGTTCTGCAATACATTGCAGTACTGTATGTAAATTACACAACCTATGCAAATTAGTGGAAGTTTTCAGTTTGATCTTTCTCATTATTTTATTTATTCAGAATACTGTATTGTCAAGTACTATGCATATACTGTACATGTATACAGTACATGCAGTTCCTCACTTAAAGACAAATTCGCTTAATGACCAAACGGAACTTGGTCATTAAGTGAGGAGTATCTGTAAGTGGATGTACATGGAATCCATTATGCTGAGTGAAATAAGTCAGAGGGAGAGAGATAGACACCGAATAGTTTTACTCATCTATGGATTTTAAGAAAAATATAAGACATTTTTGTAATAATTATCAGAAACAATAGAGATGAGGGCTGGAAGGTCCAGCTCATGACATGAAGCTCACCATAAAGAGTGGTGAATGCAATTAGAGAAATAACTACACTCACAACTAACATAACAATGTGAATGAATGTGGGAAGTAGAAAGCCTGTCTCAAATACAGACGGGGCGGGTAGGGAGGCGGGAGATTTGGGACATTGGTGATAAGAATGTTGCACTGGTGAAGGAGGGTGTTCTTTATATGACTGAAATCCAATGACAATCATGTTTGTAATCAAATTGTATAAATAAAGATATTTCAAAGAAAAAGGTGGCTGAACTTTTCCAAGATGTAGGTCCTTCTGGATCTTACAAAGCATTCAAGCTATCTCCAAACCCGTAAAACTCCCAAGAGAAATTGCCAGCCTCAGTTCCTATGATACCGATAGCTAACTGGGAAACAGCTGTCTGAGCTCCTAGATGAACTAGAAGTTTGGTAGGGCACTAGAAGTACAAATCGATGTACATGGAGCTATTTGTGCAGGAACACTTACAAGGGACAGGGCGAGTAGGAAATTATCTTCAACACTAATTGCATTCACGTAACTACTTAAGCAGACTCATATGTTTATCATTTCCCAATATTTTTTAAGTGTTGGTTCAATGTGTGCTGCAGATGCATTTTAAGATGTATTGTAAGCTAGCCAAGCTGACTTTGGGAGTGCTTAGATTATGACTACATTAACAGTGTGAGTAAATAGGCCACAGCGGGAAAGTGCAAAGCAGCAGGACTGATGAGCTCATAATGGATCTTCTCTTTGGTAAGCAAATTGGCACCTGCTCCTTTTTGAACATCACTGGAGCAGATTCTTTACTTCTTTCTCCAAGCATTGTTAAGAAAAAGGAAGCTGTTTTTATTTATTTGTTGGAACCTTTTTAGGATCCAACTGGAAAGAAAGATCCAGGGAGGGGAAGTAAATGAAGAATGCAAGTCAGTGGAAGGAAGGAAGTATTCAGGATTATCAAACGGCTCTTTGTGGCTGAATGTTCTGAGCAGACACAGGAAGTAGGGGCAGGAAGGAGAAGGAGGGGAGAGTAATCTAGAGGGGGGAAGCCAAAGTTTGATTTTGAAAAGCTTGGTCTGCCACATTAGGGAACAGGCACACTGTTTTCTGGCAACAGAGAAGCAGCATCCTAGTATTTACACATGGGAGTGATACTTTTGCATTTATGCTCTGGAATATTCACCCTGGCTCTAATTTGCAAAACGGATCTAAAGGAGTCCAGAGTGAAAATAGCACTGAAGGTACTATGGCACAGGAAAGGGATAGCAATGTGAAAACTGTACTTGTCATTGTGGTGTTCGATTCAATTTCGTTTTCAGTTCTGAGGCAGAATGGATAATTTCCTTTGCATTAGGGACAAGGACAGAGAGATTGACAGAAAATAAGAGGCTGACTGTGAGGTGGTACCACAAGTCAAGCTCCAGAGATTGAATCAATTCTGAGATGTAAAATGTTTAGAGCCCGAAATGAGGCTATTTAGGCTATAAAGCTGCTAGATCAGTCAAAGCTCCTAGTAACTGGGTTACCTCAGCTCATCTTGGACTCTTGAGCTTTCTTTGTATTTCATCTTAACAAGAATATTGCAGAGATAAGTGATATTTACTTAATATAAAAACTTCCTTTTCTCATCCTTCCTTGGAGATTTTTTTTGAAATTAAAAAGGGAAAGGTGAACATTTACTTCATTATCTAGAAAGAGTTTTAAATGAAGTTGGTTGTTGCTTTTACGTATATGGAAACTTATGGAAAGTGTTGTCCCAATAGTACTCTAAAATCCTTGAAGGAAAAATGTAAGTCAAACAAATTACACTTAAAAATAGGGTCTATATTCCACAAATAAATAAAAGTTAAATTGTTTTTCATTTCCATCTAAAAAATTAGTGCCCTGTGGTAGATCTATTAACTAAAAATAAATCTTCTACATATTAGGTTCAAAGGAGTCACATTTTAGATTACAAAATTAGAATACCATTTAGGCATTCAATTTTTATAGAAAATGGAATTTGTCACCTTCCAATAACTATATATTTTTTCTTAAAATGAAAATAAGAAATAGTCTCAATTTCGAAAACAGAATAAGACCAACTCTAGGCTCCAGGCATACTAGGTTGTCCAACCCAAATCATTGTCTGTAGTGCCAATACACTTTTATTTTTCACACAGTGGATGTTATTGGTGTCAGGTTTCTGTAGTTGAAGATCCTGGAACCTGCATATGCTACTTGGAAGTCAGGATGATGTGGTGAGTCCTCTAGTTTTACCTCACAATTAGAGGACAATGCAGAGAGCCCTGTACCAAAGCAGGTCATTGTTGCTGTTCAGTCTTACTGGAAGTCTCTTTTTGGTAGGTCAATGTCAGAGCAGTGGTAGGGTCTTCCCTGATAGAGGATTGCTTCCAGGTGATATATTGGCACTACAGACAATGACTTGGGTTGGCCAACCTAGTATACCTGGAGCCTAGAGTTGGTCTTATGCCAGAAAACTTCATGGGTAGGTTCTCCTTGTATTTAGGTCAAGGCTTTTCCTTTCCATGTCCCCCATATTTTGCTGGACCTATGCAAACAACAATTGCCTCTCTAACATCATTTTTGCTGTGCTCCTTTGACTCTAATCTTTTTTTAAAAAAAAACACTTAAACTTTTGAGGGTAACTTAAACTAATATGCATGTGCATGGAACTGTAAAAAAATACTATGACTTCAATGTTAAAGGAGTTACATAAATGTTGTGGCTTTAGATTGCTTTGTGTACTGCTAAGAAACATTATAATATATTACAATCTGGGGACTTGAGAGGCAAAGTAATTGTGCATGGGTTCTGTTTTATTTTTCTTAATGTTCTTTGGCTGAAAGTTCAAAATTAAGATCTCAGCAAGGGATGTCTTCTGAGAATTATGTTTATGAGTGACTGTCTTCCCACTGTAACATTACCTTCTCTTTCTTTGCATCTTTGCCCTCATAATAAAAAAATTTAAAAAATTAGTTCTTTTTTCTTCTTTCTTTTCTTCCTTCCTCCCTTCTGCTTTTCTTCCCTTCCTTCTCATTTCATTACCCCTCCCTCCTTCCCTCTCTCCCTCCTTCCCTCCCTCCTCTTCCTTCCCTCCCTCCTTCCCTCCCTCCCTCTTTTACTCCCTCCCTCTCTTCCTCCCTCCCTCTTTTCCTCCATCCCTCCCTCCTCCCCTCCCTCCCTCCCTTCCTTCCTTCTTTCCTTTCTTCCTCCCTCCCTCCCTCCCTCCCTTCCTCCCTTCATTCATACCTCACTCTCTCTTTTTAAAAAATGAAACAAAGTCAAGTAAATCCATTTGCAGGGAATTGGAGCTCTTCTTTATTCTTCTTTATAGTACTGTTAAATCTGCACATCTTTTGCAGAATGGTGATTTAGAATTATACTAATTGACAGTGGAAGACTTCATATAATTCAGTTTATATGACCTCCAATAATGTTGAAAAATCAAGTGAAAAAGCTACCCTGGCAATTTTCAAAAGCTGTCATAGACTATAACAGAAATTGTTTAGATAAATGAGCTTCCAGTTTCCACAAAATGTGAATTTGCATTTTACACAATATCCACTTCATCAGTCACACAGTCTGTTTCAAAAGGGTGCCCTTCATGGAACCACATGCTTCCAATTTTTTTCTAGGCATATTCAAGGCATTCTTATCTGTTACTTTTAATATAATACATACATTAATAACTTTTGGGTTTTTTTTTGGAACCTGTGGCACTCAGGGGTTACTCCTGGCTATGCACTCAGAAATCACTCTGGCTTGGGGGACCATATGGGATGTCAGGTCAGCCTTGGGTCAGCCGCATGCAAGGCAACTGTTATACCACTGTGCTATCCTCTGATAGCTTTTTGTTTGTTTGTTTGTTTTTGTTTTTGGGCCACACCCGGCGGTGCTCAGGGGTTACTACTGACTGTCTGCTCAGAAATAGCTCCTGACAGGCATGGATCTGGGGGACAGGAGGACCATATGGGACACTGGGATTTGAACCAACCACCTTTGGTCCTGGATCGGCTGCTTGCAAGGCAAATGCCGCTGTGCTGTGTCTCCGGGCCCCAACCTCTAATAACTTTTTAAGAAGAATTATCACCAGATTTTTATGCTCTTATTTAGGACATACATTGATATTGTAATTGCTAATAATATAACTGGTACTAGCTCTTTGATTTTAGCTACTTTCACCCTAACTTTTTAACCACTAGCTACTAGAAAGGCAAAAGCATTAAAGCAATGACTAAGAACTACAGAATACATTTTGAGAACTGCACACTACAATATATGCATACATTCCTAGAGGCTTATATTTTCATGTCCATATTGTTAAAAGCTATTGATTCAAGTAAATTTTGCATTGATTATGTAACCAGTACTATACTGTTGTGTATGTAAACATTTCTGATCTTATCATGATCTGGAATTGTTGTGTATAAACATTTATGACCCTACCCTGATCAGTGATTGTACCCTACCCTAGGGTGTGACCTGGCAGTCTGCCCCACCCTAGAGTAGTATCTGATTCCATTTCCACCATTGGGTGGTACCTGATTCTGGGTTATAAAAGCAAGGATCTGTGGAAAGCGGGGGTCTTTTTTCTCTTGCTGGCCTTCACCCAGGCCATTTGAGGCTTCGACCTCTGCAAGGAATAAAGACCTATTTTCTTTGGAAGTTTGGCTGTCTTTTGGATTTCTTCCTGCTGCATTTACCTCAGAACCGCTGGTTACTGGGTGGGAGACGCGTTCTCCGAGCTGGAGGGGAAAGACCTCGTTTTCCCTACCTCCATCAGTGAACCTCTCCTGGGGACGGATTACTACTCTATACTATCTTTTAAATATAACTTTCGATTTTATGTTCTTTTGGAATAATTTTCACTAACAAGTATTATTACCTTTGTTCTCTTTGAAAAATTGTGTAGAAGATTGTTTTTAATTTATTTAAAAAATTTTGGAATGAGATTACTTTTTAACATTTTAATAGATTAGCACATGAGTGGATGTTGGAGCACATCTGGCAATGTTCAAGACTTACTTCTGGAATCATTCCTGTTGGAGCCCAGGACAGAACCCAGTTGATAATAATAATCAAGTACTTTACCTATTGTATTATCTCACCATCCTTGAGTAGATTTTTATATTAATTTTATTTTGAGTCACACCCAGTGACACTCAGGGGTTACCCTGGCTTTGCACTCAGAAATTGCTCCTGGCTTGGGGGACCATATGGAAAGCCAGGGGATTGAGCCATGGTATGTCCTGGGTAAGCTGCGTGCACGGCAAAATATTTGAATAAGTCACTTTAAGGCATTTTTGACTTTATAGAAAAATTGAATGGCTATACAGGGATATCTCATTTATTCCCTCTTCTGGATAACTCTGTAATAATTTAAGTGTGCAGTCAGAGTATTGTATTCAATCAGGCCTTATGATTGGCTTGGATGGTGGATTGAGGCCTCTGTCTTTAGGCTCTGAACCTTGTGTCTCCACAACCCCCATTAACCGTCAGGTCTGGATATTCATGAGAGAGGCGGGTAGAAATCTCACTCACATTCAGGCTTCAGGAAGTAACAGCTTTATTCATCCTAGCTACCGCATGTGTGGCCTATATCATAATCATTTAAGCATTACACTATTCTCAGCTAGCCCTGCATCTTAACTTCTCTCAGCCATCTTTTCTCTGACCTTCAAAGTGGCAAATATCCAACTGGGCAAGAGCCAAAGACAAAAAGAGATCCTTTCCTCTGGGTCAGAACCCTTAAGTACCTTTCCCAGACCCCTCCCAGGAAATGGGCAGGGTCTGCAGGTAAAGTTACAGGTCATCTCTGGTTCCCAAGACCCCACCCAGAAATGGGCGGGTCTCAGTTACCTGTATTCTGGGGTGGAGCTACAAGTATAACTGAGAGGCGTTTTCTAAGTGGTAGAATACTAAGACCTCTCCCAATGGTGCTCATGAAGCTGAGGATGACTTAATGCAAATAATTAATGATATGATTCTTCTCAAGCCCTTCAGTGCTAGGGCCTATCCAGGCCAGCTCACTAGGGCCATAGTTGGTGTTTAGGAGACAATGTGGTTCTAGGGATTGAACTGGAATATCTATTATTTTCTGACCTTTTTAATATTGTAGTTTTATCTTATTCTAATACTTATTGTACTGAGCACAATATGTATGTAATACTTACTGATTTAATATTTGAGAAAACTTATTTATTGCTATAGTCAACAGGGCCAAAATAGACTTTTTTGTTACACAATCAGCATTTATACAAAGTATTTGGTTCAGTTTCCCAAAATAATCTATCTGAAATTTCCTAAGTGTTAAAACTGAAAAAAGATATAACTTTGGAAACAGTCAAAAGATGGGGATTATTTCTTAAGAATAATTCATGTGACAAGAATATAGGAATTTTCTGGTGTATGGAGAATGTCTGGAATGTGAAATAATGTGAAGAAAAGTTGAAAACTAAATTCAACTGCGATTGACCAATATTTAATCAATTATAGTTATATAATATATGCACAAAATTATAAAACCCTCAAAAGGAGGGACTTTGGAGAACTTCATTAATGAATAATGGGGTATTTTAAAAAAGACTGGATACAAAAGACATGGAAGCTCCATGCCCATTACTGTACTTGGTCCTACATATTTATTCATCTTTATATTCCCAAAAATAAGTAAGTTACTTACCAAATGATTAAAAAGTTCTTCTGTAATCTGCTTTAGCAGTAAATTGAACTGAGAAAAGAATCCTGAAAACTTTTATTGAATAACTTGTTGGTTATAAAACAAAGGGATAAGCTGGGTTTCTATCACTTGATGCTTTCGGAGATGGGGACTTCCAGGTTGGAACCAGTTAGACAGAAAAACTCAGGTAACAATGTGGAATTGGGACTGGTGCTTGGAACATAGAGCAGTAGTACTGGGAGACAGAGCCTATGGAACTATGGGTTTTGATGCTGTTCTTAGATAAGTGATGTTAGAATTGAATTTGAGTAACTCAGACACCTATGTATCTCTTTTTTTGATCATGGCTGGTGGCATTCAAGATTTAGTTTTGGCTCTGTGCTCAGAAATCACTCTTGACAGCTTTGGGTAGTGAAGTTCGGTAGCCCTAATACCCTACCTAACCTAACCTTAAGCTAACAACCTACCCACTGTGTCACTCCTGCCAGACCCTACATATATCTGAGAATTGTTTGTGGGTGTGGAGAACTCTAGACATTCACATAGAAATTTATGTTTGGAGGGACTGGAGAGATACTAGTGTTGGCAAGGCCTTGCATGTGTCTCATCAAGGTTTGATCCCTGGTACCACATATGGTCCAAGAGTTTAGGAGTGATTGATCCTCAAGAACAGATGTATGAGTAAGCCCTGAACACTTATGGGCAGAATATCAATTAACTTCCCTTCTATCAGTATTCACTCCCCAATTCACTCAGTGTTTTGCCATTGAGTGATCGTTATCACCCCAACTCAAGAAAGTATTTTTATATCAGCTCATTTCTCACTGTGTTGTACACGGTGTGGGTTCAAATAAGTGTAAAATGTCACAAAGAATATTTTGAGAGCTCTAACAATTGTTTTTTGTCCCTCCCCATTTTATTTCTAAGCAACCGTTCATTTTTCCCAGTGGCTTATTATACCTATTCATATTTTCAGTATTTTCATTATTCTTTTTTTGCAGGATACTTTATGGTTGTAATAGCACAGTATGTTGTTTCTTCAGTTTGACTTTTTCCATAAATTACTGTTGCATTTAAATTTTCTCTGAGTAGTTTATTGACTTGTCAGCCTATTCAGTTTCAGTACAAAATGATATTTATTTTTCTCGATGTATTAGAATTTATTGATACAATTACCTATTGAATGCAATCTTAGTTTCTGCCAAATCTTGATAAGTAACAATAATACTGCTACAAATAAATGTGTGTAATTCTTTGAATAACTATGTTAAACTCTTTTAGGTATAAACTGAATATTTGACTAATTGACTCTGATAAGAGCGTATTTAATTTTTTTACTTTTTTTAATATAATTTTTAAATTTGATCATACTGGCTTACATCTTGTTGAAACAATATTTTAGGTACATATTAACAAAAAATCAGGAGGATTCCCATCACCAAATTTCCTCCCTAAACCTTCGTTCCTGTCATACCTTCCATATCCTCTTTCCTCTCCCCAGGGCTGCTAGAATAGGTGGTCCCCTCTGTGCCTAGCTTACAACTTAGTGGTCTTACACTTGTTTGGTCTTGGTACCAATAAAAATAATTTTATTGTGAACGTGAATTACGAATCTTTCATGGTATATTTAAGGTACTAAGTGACATTGAATAAGTGATATTACCACCTCTCTCCACACATGTTCCCAGCATCTCCCTCCTTTGTGCCCCACTGTTGACTTTGAGTTTTGTGTTTAAGTCTGATCATATTTTATTTCTACTCAATGTTCATATGGTTTTTTGGTCCTGGTACCATCCATTTTCCCCCTCAATTTATGAGGCAAAACAAGATGATTCAAGTTATATGGTTCTGTTTAAATAAAAAAGGAAAGAAAAAAGAAAGAAAAAAGACAAACAAAACTAAACCAGGAGGAGTCCATCTAGGTTATAGACATCAATTTAAAAGAAAAGGAAAAAAAGAAGAAAAACAAAGAAACAAAACTACCTCACACACACACACACACACACACACACACACACACACACACAATAGCAACAATAAGCAAAAAAGAAAAAATAAAGAAAAATCAAACAAACAAAAAAACAAAACAAAACAAAACAGAACCAGCAACTGAAAAAAAGCATCATAGCAACAAATACATCAACCAAACAATAACCACAAGAAGAAAAAAA
>PVKC010027421.1:0-15760 GCA_004027635.1 Crocidura indochinensis | reverse complement strand
GGCAGTGCTCAGGGGTTACTCCTGGCTCCATGCTCAGAAATTGATCCTGGCAAGCACGGGGGACCATATGGGGCACCGGGATTCAAACTGATGACCTTTTCCATGAAAGGCAAACGCCTTACCTCCATGCTATCTCCTGGGCCCCACTAGAACTTTTACTTATCATTTTATATAATATTTGATTTTGGGGCCACATCATGTGTGCCACACCCCAGTGGTGCTTAGGGTTTATTCCTGACTCTGTGCTTAGGGTTTATTCCTGATTCTGTGCTTAGGAATCACTCCTGAAAGGTTAAATGACCTTAAGGGGTGCCAGAAATTGAACCTGGGTCAGCCAAAGCTAAGGCAAATGCCCTACCTGCTGTACAATTGCTATGATCTTCAAACTAGAGAACTTTACCTGGAAAAATACTGCACTGATTTTGGGTGGCTCCAGAAATATTTATAGCTAAAATACCAAGTTGTGATCAATATCAGTAAATAATTTGAACTTCTACTTATTTCTCTAGAGCAGGGGTCTCAAACTCAATTTACCTGGGACCCGCAGGAGGCAAAGTCTTGGTGATCCTTCAGTGCAAAGTCAGTAGTAAGCCTTGAACATTGGGGAGTGTGACCCAAACAACTAAAACAAAACAAAACAAAAGATTCCTCTAGGGCAGGGCCACAAAATGTTGTACGGAGGGCCACAAACGGCCCATGGGCCGCGAGTTTGAGACTCCTGCTCTAGAGAAACAAGTGTTCATCATAGGTTCTTTCTCAAAATAGTTCTAGTATCCTGAGTATAGCCATTTTCATGTAAAGGTTATTATGTTTTGAGCAACTACTATAATATAACAGGAAAATAGATAAAAATTAGGAAACTGGTAGAAGAGTGTCAAGAGGATGTCTTAATATCATTAGTTAATATTTCTTCATTCCTTACTATGTATATATTGATACGCTAAATATTTTACACAATTAATATTGAATTAGCTCACTATAATTAATTTACTAATTAATACTAATTTAAATAATTGATATTTACTATTATCATCATTCAAAGATGAGGAAACATCACTTTATTAACTTGCCCTATATTTTCTAAAAACCTCTAAAGTAGGGACTGGGATGGAAGCTCTAGAATCAGAAGTAAAAACCCCACAGGTGCAAGGATGAGAATTCGATCCCGAGTACTGTTGGACATGAACCCGGAGGCACCCAACATAATTGGACCCCAAAACCCCTCATTGTTGAACTTCATTGAACCATCTTGTCAAGTTGGCTATCTTAGTAATGATCCCAGGCACCTTGTGCATTACTCTCTGCTTGTTGCTGATGCTTATCTAGTGTCAAAAGGAAGACAACATGGATATGAGTGTGCATGTGTACTCTAGTAAATAAAACATTGTTTATGGACACAGAACTTTTAATATCAGGTGCATTTTATATTTTGCATATCATGAAGTATACTAAGTTTATTAAAAATGTCAACCAGGGACCAGAGGGAGAGCATGGAGGTAGGGCGTTTGCTTTTCATGAAGAAGGACGGTGGTTCGAATCCCCGCATCCCATATGGTCCCCAGAGCCTGCCAGGAGCGATTTCTGAGTGTAGAGCCAGGAATAACCTCTGAGCGCTGCTGGTTGTGACCCAAAACTAATAAATAAATAAATAAAGTCAACTATTAAAAAATCAAACGCGGTGGTGCAAGGGGTAAGGCGTCTGTCTGCCTTGCCCGTGCTAGTCTAGGATAGAGACTGCGGTTCGATCCCCAGGTGCCCTATATGGTTTCCTAAGCCAGGGGCGATTTCTGAGCGCATAGCCAGGAAGAACCCCTGAACCTCACCCGGTGTAGTCCCTACCCTCCAAAAAATCAAACACTCACCTGTGATTTTTTTGGTTGCATGAAAATAGGCAGCTGTTTAGAAATAGGCTGCAGATCAGAATAGCAGTTCCCCTCTATCCTAAGTGACTGCAGTTCTATTATAGGTGATCCTATTTTATCAAACACATCATTGCTGTTTTTTTTGTTTGTTTTTGTTTTTGTTTTTGGGTCACACCCAGCAGTGCTGAGGGGTTTCTTCTGGCTCTGCACTCAAAAGTCACTCCTGGCAGGCTCAAGGGACCATATGGGATGCCGGGATTTAAACTGGGGTCTGTCCTATATTGACCACATGAAAGGCAAACAAATACCTTACCGCTGTGCTATCCCTTCAGCCCTCATTCCCTTGTAATATTGCCAACTTTCTAACGTTTTGAAAATGGCGTTTCAAGGTACAATATATGGTCTTGTCTATTGCTTTTAGACATACCTTTCACTATATCTCATAATCCTTTGATTAAAATAATCCCAATTATTTTCAGGTTCATTTAATAAGTTTATTCCTATATTCTGTTCTCCCCTGGATTTTGAGTAAAGGCCTTACTTCACAGTGCTATTTGCACCTTTATATTCACTCCTAAAAAAGTCCATTTTAAAAGGTATCTCTCCCTGGGCCGGAGTGATACCATAGCAGTAGGGCTTTTGTCTTTCTGGGAGTCAACCCCAGACAGACTCTGGTTCAAACCCTGGCATTCGATAAAGTCCCCTGAGGCTGCCAGGAGGGACTCCTGAGCACAGAGCCAGGAGTATCCCCTAAGAGCCACTGGGTGTGACCCAATGAACAAACAAGCAAACAAAAACAAAAGGTATTGCTCCTATGAAGTTGAACCAGATTTAATTGCCTTTGCATGAATGCTTTCACAGAGATTTGAACATGCTTCAGAGAATTTATTTCATTGTTTTTGTTTTGTTGTTGTTTTCTTTTTATTTTATTTTTGGTTACACCCTTGACGCTCAATGGTTCCTCCTGGCTATGCGCTCAGAAATTGCTTCTGGCTTGGGGGACCATGTGGAACTCTGGGAGATCGAACCACAGTCTGTTCTAGACTAGTGGCAGGCAAGGCAGATGCCTTACCGCTTTGTGCCACTGCTCAGGCCCATTTATTTCATTGTTATTTATAGAATTCATGGTGGTCTACATGGATTTTAATATCAGCTTTTAATGTAAGGGATTTGGTTTGTTTTTGTTTTCCTCACACCAGGTCTACTTAATAGCTGACAATCTTTACTATTACAGCAAAAAAATTAGAGTTGAATGTTCATACTTGCCATAATCAACACAAAATTTCTTTCATTGGGAAGAAAAAAATTATACACTTAACATTTTTGGAAGAAAAAACAGTGTCAAAGCAAGATATATTCAATGACCAAAATTCATCATAAAAATTGGTTTACCTTTATTTTTATTATTTTGGTTTTTGAGCCACATCTGGCAGAACTCATGAGTTACTTCTGGCTCTGTGCTCAGAAATTGCTCCTAGCAGGTTTCTGGGACCATTTGGAATATCGGGATCAAACTTGGGTCTGCTGCGTGCAAGACAAACACCCTAACCATGTGCCATTACTATTGCCTCAACTTAGTTTATTTTTAAATATTTTCTCAGTTGGGGCCGGAACTATATAGTGCAGCAGTAGGGCATTTTGCCTTGCACGCGGCTTATCAGGATGGACCTCAGTTCGATCCCCCGTGTCCTGTGGTCCCCCAAGCCCTGAGCGATTTCTGAAAGCATAGCCAGGAGTAACCCCTGAGAACCCCCTGAGCGTCACTGGGTGTGGTCCAAAAACCAAAAGAAAAAAAGGTTTTTTTTTCAGTAAGTCTGAATTTTCAGGTTGTCATTTAACTTCCTAGAATGAACAAGATTTTGTGACAGTTCTTGGTGTTGTTTGCTTCTAGTATGTCATTTTAGAGAGCTAATAACCATGGAACTGGAGCTGTGGCGCAAGTGATAATGTTTCTGCCTTGCGCACGCTAGCCTAGGATGGACTACAGTTCGATCACCCGTGTCCCATATGGTCTCCCAAGCCAGGAGCAATTTCTGAGCTCATAGCCAGAAATAATGCCTGAGCGTCACTGGGTGTGGCCCTAAAACCAAAAACAAACAAACAAAAGAGAGTTCATATAAGTTCCATGAAATAAAATTTTAAGTCTGATAATTTTTAGTTTTCTTTTTCAGCAATAAGTTCTTGGGTACAGACATATTCTTAGAGCTCATCTCAAATATCCAAGGAACATGAATGTGGAAAAACTTCTGAACTATTGATCCAAACTCTAGCTCTACTGTGCTTTCTTTTTCTTCTTCAGCATCTCAACTTATACTTAGTCTAAGTTTAACCTGCATCTCTACTCTTCTTTGCCATTTGTCAGATTGAGATTGAGATAGTTTAATATCGAAATGTATATTAGATACATATTAAATGAGATTGTAAACAAGATCCAAACAAGTAAGAGTAGGCACTGAAGATAACTAATAAGTAGTACTCCATTAAGTCAATATAGTTTAATTTTGTTTTGTTTTGTTTTGTTTTGGGGCCTCAACTGGTGACACTCGGGGTTACTCCTGGCTCTACGCTCAGAAGTCGTTCCTGGCTTGAGGGACCATATGAGACACCGGGGGATCGAACCTCAGTCTGTCCTAGGTTAGCATGGGCAAGGCAGACGTCTTACCCCTTGCCCCATTGGTCCAGCCCCTCAGCCCCATTCCTTAATTTTTAAAATTCTATTCATTTATTTTTATTTTGGGTCACACCCAGTGGTGTTCAAGAATTATATATAGAAGCTAAAGTATTACACCTGCTCACTAAACTTTAATTCCCCCCAAAATGACATATATATATATACACGCACATATATGTATATGTATATGTATATAATTTATTTATTTAACTCTTGCTGACTAGTTCTAGGAACTTCATGCATAGTTGTGCATTAATATGATACCTATGTTCTCCACCAAAAATGAAGAGCTGTTCTATTCCAATTCCAATAGTTTATATTCAAATTTTAATATCATGTATTTTTATCTTGGTTTGGAGTAGGCACCAAACACTAAATATATTGTAAAAAAATTATATTGATTTCTCTTATATTTTGTTTGTTTTATAATGCCCAATTATTTTTAGTGAGAAAGAATGTGTACACTTTTATTATTATTCTACTATCAAAGTATGATATTTAAGACAAATATTAAGATTTTATTCATTTGTTTTGTCTAATTTGCTTATTTTTGATGCACTTTATTATATTGTTTTCTAGTCTCTTTAAGGGACTACAGCTACGTCCTTGGAAAGTGCCTGTTTCCAAGCTTCCCAGGGGACTTCTTCAAACTATTGCCACAAGTTCTCTTTCTGAGTCCAAATCTGTCTATGAGAATCCATAACTTAAAACCTAACTTTATATTCATGCTGCAAGCTAAACTAGTTTTTTTGGGGGGTCACACCCAGTGACACTCAGGGGTTACTCATGACTCTGTTCTTGAAATCACTCAGAAATGGCTTGGGGGACCATTAGGGCACCAGGGGAGTAGTATGAAGAGATACGTAAGAATAAAGATGGATAAGTTATACACAGAATTTATAGAATGGATCACCAGCCATTATAAATCACCGGGGTAGGGGCTGGTGAGGTGGTGCTAGAGGTAAGGTGTCTGCCTTGCAAGTGCTAGAGAAGGAAGGACCGCAGTTGATCCCCCAGCGTCCCATAAGGTCCCCCCAAGCCATGGGCAATTTCTGAGTGATTAGCCACGAGTAACCCCTGAGCATCAAACGGGTGTGGCTCAAAAAACCAAAAAAAAAAAAAAAAACCCAAAAAATATTACCGGGGTTGCTAGGATTATGTATAATAGGCATCACATTGGACTTTAGACAGAAATCAATAGTAACTTCATTTCCTAATATTACCTAATGTAACTCACAGAATAATTTAACATAGACAATATAATTTCTCTGTCTCTCAATTTTTTCAATTATTAAAGAATAGGACTTATAATAAAAGATTCATAATAACTCTATAACTTAAAATTATTATTATTATTTGGTTTTTGGGTCAACCCAGCAGCACTCAGGGGTTCCTCCTGGCTCTCAGGAGGAACACACAGAAATCGCTCTGGACAGGCTCCAGGGACCATATGGGATACAGGGATTTGAACCACCGACCTTCTGCATGCAAGGCAAATGCCTTATCTTCATGCTATCTCTCCGGCCCTAACGTGAAATTATTTATTTTAACTATTAAGATGCCCAAATTAAATTATTGATATTTTAGGGGTGGACTTTTTATTATAAATTCTTTTTTTAAGCACCATGATTACAAACATGATTGTAGTTGGGTTTCAGTCAAACAGAACACGCCACTTCACCAGTGCAATATTCCCACCACCGATGCCTCCCTCCCTTCTTCCCATCCCCTACCTGTATTTGAGATGGGCATTTTACTAGTTATTCTTTTTAAGTTTTATTAAACTGAGTTTTTTCTTTCTTTCTTTCTTTCTTTCTTTCTTTCTTTCTTTCTTTCTTTCTTTCTTTCTTTCTTTCTTTCTTTCTCTCTTTCCTATTTCCTTCCTTCCTTCCTTCTTTCCTTCCTTCCTTCCTTCCTTCCTTCCTTCCTTCCTTCCTTCCTTCCTTCCTTCCTTCCTTCCTTCCTTCCTTCCTTCCTTCCTTCCTTCTTCTTTCTTTCTTAAAGGATACATGTTAAAAAAACTTGCAGTAGTAATCAGTGAGAGTGGCAATCACATCGCTTCTCGGACTTTTGGCTAAGATCAAGTATGGAGAGTGGCCATCGCTGTTGTTTGCAGAGACTCAGAAAAATATGGAAAAAATGGAAAAGAAAAGCCTTGGCCTAATTACAAGGAGGCCTCACCCCTGATGTTTTCTGGCATAAGACCAACTCTGGGCTCCAGGCATACCAGGCTGCCCAACCTCTGAGTCATTCTCCCTGGACCGGGTGAAACTTTATTGTACATTAGTTATTGGTGGTGTCTGGTTCCGGTAGTTAAAGATTCTGGTTTCTGTGCATTTCCTTCATCCAAGTCAGGCTAATGTGGAACATTCTTTAGTTTCACCTCACCATTATATGTGAAGAGATCTGCCCTGCAAGCAGGTTGTTGCTGTTGCTAAGTTGTCTGGGTGTTAAGAGAGCCCTCTATGGAGTAAGTCAATGCCAGAGCATGGTATGGTCTTCCCTGGTAGAGGCTTGCTTCCTGGTAATGTTATAGACAATTGTGGTTGTTTCTGTAAAGGGGTGTATGAGCAATGCCCATTCTTCTGAGGCCTGAGCCAAGTCATTATGCCAATGTTCAGGGTACAAGCCTAACTGCATTACAAAATTTGTATTCCTATCTCTATTAGATAAGAACTTGTTTGCAAATGTAATATTTTACCATTTTAATGTGCCTATGCAAAATAGGAACAATGCTACACAGTATTATTGGTACATCTGGGGGCCGAGGAAACAAGTCCAACATTCCCTGTAACTTGGTTCTAACATGAATTCTAAATAGAGAAACTCTTCCACCAGAATTCCTTATTGAAAAAGATACCAAAGGGGAAATGGCCAAAATTGTCACTATGTAAGAATTATAGATGTTAAGGGAATACATCTAAGATATACAAAGGAACTACACGTGTCCATTTTACATCATTAGATATAGTTTGGGGAAATTGTGTTTAATCCAGGGCACACTTTGACCTATGATTTGGCCATCTGGAGTCTGCAAATGAATCCCAGCAGTCCAATATCAGGAAATGTCTTTGAGTGGGGGCTTCTCAGAAACAGAGTCCAGTAGCAAGCACATGTACACAGTGAAGGAAGGTGGAGGATAGGAGGCCACTGAGAGAAGATTAATAGGAATAGAGTATTGGTTTATTCACAGGCTGAGAGTCTATTTTTTCTCTTTGGATGTCGGTTGACAACAGGCTTGAATGAATATAATGATCTGCTTCATGAGGAGCCAAGAACTGAGGGTAAAAATGGTTAAATGTGGAGTAATAGGCAGTGGGGGTGAGAGTAAAGAACTAGAAATGAGCCTGTAAGGTGACGAGACAATGGGGGAATGAAAGTATACAACATAGACATTCTGTATATTATAAACATAGATGAAACCTTAAAGTATCCTATTAAACTATCCATACTACCTGCAGTTTAAGAACAGACATTGGTTGAGAAGGAAACTTGCCAGTGACTTCCTAAGACAGATCTACTTGTGCAGGGTGGGGTTGGGGAAAGGCTGGGGTCCCCTTTAAACTCCTTCCCTTCCCAGCACCCACCTTGCTGGGCAGGTGCCCAGGGATAGCCCTGAAGTCCCAAAGGAAGGCTATTGGCGGGGAGGCTGAGCCCTAAGTGTGGCAAAAGGGCATTTGGCCTGGAGCCTTATAATTTTTTTTTTTTTTTGGTTTTTGGGGCCACACCCATTTGATGCTCAGGGGTTACTCCTGGGTAAGTGCTCAGAAATTGCCCCTGGCTTGGAGGGACCATATAGGACACCAGGGTTCTTCCTTGGCTATCGCTTGCAAGACAAACACCTTACCTCTAGCACCACCTCACCAGCCCCGAGCCTTATAATTCTAGGGGTGAATTTTTAAAAGTACAAACTCTTAAAAATAGATTACTTTTAAATGAAAAAGTCCCAGTATAACTGGTATGCCTAGAACCCAGAGTCAGTCTTATGCCAATAAACTTCAGGGGTGAGGCCTTTTTGCAATCAGGTCAAGGATTTTTTTCCCCATTTTTCCCATTTTTCTGGACCTATGCAAAGAACGGCAATTGCCACTATCACACCTTTACTATATTTTTTCACTCTTATCCTTTAAGGAAAAAAATACAATTTATTGAACTTAGAAACAAATAACTGTAGTAGAATGCCTGTCTTGAATACAGGCAGGGGATGGAAAGGGGGAAGGGCTAATGTTACACTGGTGAAGGGGTTGCTCTGGTTATGACTATAACCCAACTATGATCATGTTACTTAAAAAATATATTGAAAAAAAGTCCCAGTCTAGCAAGTAAAATTCTCTGGAGTAGGTCATTAGTAGAAACTATTCAACAGACTTTCCACATGTGAATCCCCACTGAGATATATTGGTAGAAAATATGCTCTTCAAAAAATATAATATTTGACAGAGCTGTCAGTTTTACACAAATACTTCCAAATTGCATTTCAATGTATCAAAAGTCAGTTTTCACAGTCTTAATTCTGTTGATAAATGAACAGTTATAAAATTTATTTAAGAGCAATTTATTTTTCTCCATAAAACCAGAATCCACAGTATACACTGCTCATAATATTTCTATTCTCTAGGATTTCATATAATTTTTCACTTTAATTGTTGAATAGAGACGTATTCACACTTTTTTTTTTACAAATAGTCTTAGTAAAAATGCTATTTTTTATTTATATATTTTTTTGCTTTTGGATCATACCAGCAGTATATAGAGGTTACTCCTGGCTCTGCGCTCAGAAATCACTCCTGGCTGGCTCAGGGGGCTATATGGGATGCCGGGATTTGAACCACCATCATTCTGCATGCAAGGCAAATGCCCTACCTCCATGCTATCTCTCTGACCTCAAAATGCTAATTTTACCCTTTGGATTAAATTAAATTAAATTAAATTGAATTCTTGGCTACTTTATGAAAGCATTTTGCTAATTAACGTTTTAGTACCTCATCCTCTTTTTGGAATGTGGTTCGTGCATCTACTTGGTCTTAATTAGCTGTTTTGAGGAGACAAAAATAAATTTACAGCAAGATAGGGTTCCTTTAATAGCTGCCATATCACAATAAATATGCATCCAATTTTCCACCAGAAATCCATTTATCTATGAAGAACGGTTGAAGATATCAGCTTAATAATCTAGAGCTTTTTTGGTAGCCCAGTTTGTGAAAGATAGCTGGAAGGAAAGGCCTGAGAAAGGGAAATGAATCCAGTTAAGCATGAAAAAAATCTGCTCCAGGTTTGAATATTCACCCTATCCTGCATAAGTAAAATGTTTGGAAGCCAACAGCTGTCTAAATTTTAGTCCTTGAATTTTTCTGGAAGAAGCTAGTCAGAGACTGGTATGGGCCGAGATGGTATCTGAATCTGGTAGTATCAATCAGGAGATGAACTAGAAGTAACTCCTTAAGCTCATCCTGTGACTAGGATCAAAGCAGTTTTGAAAATGAACTACCTGCTCTTCTTCCTCAAGGTCATATCCATTCAAAGTAAGTCTGCAGAGCTTTGGCTTTCTTCCTTCAAATATGTATTGCAAGTATTTTAAGTAATGTTGCATGTTGTGTTGAATTCAATATTTATGACAGAAGAAAGGAGAACGAGGTCTAGGGCCTCGATATTAAATCAATTATACCCACCAATACAAAACAACAGTTTTCTGATTCCATGATTTCCAATAATATTAAATTAGACCATGCCCAAATGAAAGAATAAGGATGGTTTTCTGTCTTTATACCTTAAAAAAGTCAATTTGGCACTTTATTTAGTTTAATGGAGATTTATTTCATATCCTTTAAGAGGAAACTATCCCTATGCTCTAATGTATTTATTTGAGGGGCTATATGTATGCATCAATGTATTGATTTTTTACATTAAAGACCACTGCTTTACAGGTTAAATAATAAATTACTAGTTTACTCTCTTACTGAAGATCACAGTCTTATTTTGCCCCCAGAAATAATGATTCACCACGACTTTTTGCCAGAGGGGTTTGCTTTCTATTGTATGTGCATTGAAAATGAAGACACACTATTTTATACTTCCATTCTTCCTCTAGTCAAAACTGAAGTGATGTCACTGGGGGAATCTTTGGTAGACATCAATTTTATGTTTATTAGGGACGGTAGTTTATGACAATATTGCAATGAAGACAAGTTAGGTGTATATACCTGCCAAAGGAGCCCTGGAATCCTCTCTGTTGAATGGGATTAGCAATAAGACCCTTTCCGGAGCTGTTGTTTTTATCCCAGAGAGTTGGTGTTAGCATCAGCATTGTGTCATCTGTGCCAATTGGTGACTTACCCAGTGAGACTGCTGAGTGTACATATCAGAGTATATATTTCTGAAAGGATGAGTGATATAATGAAGCAAATGAAGGCAAGTTCATAAAGATAGGCTAACAGCAAAATATGTGACGATAGGTGTGCATCTAGCAAAAACTATGTAACTAGGGGTTTAATCTTGGTTTCATCTTGAAAATTAATGGAATCCATTAAGTGGGGAGTGAGAAAAAGATGCACAGTTTGAGGGGTAAAGGTGGTAGAGGAGGGAAGCAAAAGAAGCGTAAAGATGGATAAAATGTGAAGTGAATATACATTATGTTTTATGGCAAAAACATTGTAAATTCCCAGCAATATGTATAGAAATACTAATTTTATTGTTGAGATAAATATATAAGCTCTAAATTATATATTTAAAAATTTTCATAATTATAAGCCTATAATTACATAAAAGAAATTTGTGCTATTTTTAATTAGACTTAATACTTATTAATTATTTGAATAATTCTCTAGAAAAATTTGTTAGCCTAAATGGATTTGAATTTTTGTTATTAAAATTTTATTTAAATATCATCATTATTATCAATTATTTAGTTTGGTTGCCACTTTTGGTCATACTCAAAGCTTATTCCTATCTCTGCATTCAGCGATCACTTGTAGCAGGGTTAGGAAGACAATATGGGGTTCTGAGGATCTAATGTAGTCAGCCCCATGTAAGTCAAGTACTCTGCCCTTTGGAAAGAATGTATCTGCTGGAGCCAGAGAGATAGCATGGAGGTAAGGCATTAGCCTTTCATTCAGAAGGTCGGTGGTACGAATCCCGAGCCTGCTAGGAGCGATTTCTGAGCTTAGAGCCAGGAATAGCACCTGAGGGCTGCTGGATGTGACCCCAAAACAAAAACAACAAAAAAACTTTTCTAAATCTAAAATGTTGGCAATTTCAATTACTATCCCATTTCTGTTATTAATATCTAGAGGCAAGAATAGCTCAAAGATGGGGCCCGGGAGATAGCATGGAGGTAAGGCGTTTGCCTTTCATGTAAAAGGTCATCAGTTCGAATCCTGGTGCCCCATATGGTTCCCCGTGCCTGCCAGGAGCAATTTCTGAGCATGAAGCCAGGAGTAACCCCTGAGCACTGCCGGTTGTGACCCAAAAATCAAAAAAAAAAAATAGCTCAAAGATAATACCATTAACCTTTCTACAGTCTTCCTGGTTCTTCACATACTTCTCTAGATAACTCCAAATGAATGATTCTTTTCTCTTAAACTTTAAACCCATTGATATTTTATTTTTATTTATTTATTTTTAAGGGTAGAGAGTTTCCAGAAGTTTATTTTATTATTTTCTTTATAATATCTTTATTTAAGCACAATAATTACAAACAAGTTTGTAGTTCAGTTATTAAAAACACCCTCTTCACCAGTACAACCATCCCCCCACCAATGGCCCCTTTTCACCTCTTCCCCATCCCCTACCTGTATTTGAGACAGGCATTCTATTTATCTCACTCACTACCATTGTCATGATAGTTAGTGTAGGGTATTTCTCTAACTGCACTCATTACTCTTTGTGGTAAGCTTCATCTCATGGACTAGTCCTTCTACCCTCATCTCTATTGCCTCTGGGTAGTATTACCATACTGTTTCTTATTTTTCTTAAATATCACAGATGAGTGAGACTATTATGTGTCTATCTCTCTCCCTCTGGTTTATTTCACTCAGCATAACAGTTTTCATTTCCACCCATGTATAGGAACATTTCATGACTTCATTTTCTTATGGCTGCATAATATTTCATTGTGTATATGTACCACAGTTCCTTTAGTCACTCATCTGTTGTTAGGTATCTGGGTTGTTTTCAGGTTTTGGCTATTGTAAATAATGCTGCAGTGAATATAGGTATGAAAGAGCATTTTTGTATTGTGTTTTTGTGTTCCTAGAGTATATCCCTAGGAGTGGTGCTGGATCATATGGGAGCTCGATTTCCAGATTTTTAAGGAATTTCTATAATGTTTTACATAAAGGCTGGACTAGACGGCATTCCCATCAGCAGTGAGCAAGAGTTCTTTTCTCCCCATATCCCTGCCAGCACTGATTATTCTTGATCTTTGTGATGTGTGCCAGTTTCTGTGGTGTGAGATGGTATCTCATTGTTGTTTTGATTTGCATCTCCCTAATGATTAGTGATGTGGAACATTTTTCATGTGCCTTTTGACCATTTGTATTTCTTCTTTAAGGAAGTGTCTGATCATTTTTTTCTCCTTATTTTTTGATGGGATTAGATTTTTTTTTCTTGTTAAATTCTGTCAGTACCTTGTAAATCTTAGATGTTAACCCCTTATCTGATGGGTATTGGGTGTATAGTTTCTCCCATTTCTTGGGTGGCCTTTCTATCCTCATCACTGTTTCCTTTGAGGTGCAGAAGTTTCTCAGTTTAATTTAGTCTCATTTGTTTATCTCTGCTTCCACTTGTTTGAACCTGGTGTTTTTTCCTTGAAGATGCCTATATTCTTAATGTCATGGTTTGTTTTACCATTATGTTCTTCTGGAACCTTATAATTCCAGGTCTAATATCAAGGTCTTTAATCCATTTGGATTTGATCATTTTTGTAATGGTGCTAGGTGGAGATTGAGTTCACTTTTTTGCATGTAGCTGACCAATTTTGCCAACACCACTTGTTGAAGAGACTTTCCTTGCTCCGTTTCGTGTTTCTTGCCTTTCTATCAAAGATCAATTGATTGTATGGGGGAACACTTAGCGCTCAAATGTTCAAAATATGTAAGAAGTAAAAACAAGTTTTTATTTTGATCATAAATTATATCATCTTGAAACATTTTATTTAAACTCTGCTCAATAGCAAAATTAAAATGAGATTATTTTGTGAGTGAAATAATGCATGTAAAAAAACCCATTCTGCTCTACCATTCGACAAAGATAAGATTCAAAATGCATTTTGTCATGTAGCAGATTTGATTTTCTTTTTTTAAAGAAACTTTACAAGATAAGCATCATGGCACCAATAGAGGAGCAGTATGATTTTCAAGCACAGTTTTGGGATTTTCCACCATCGTGTGTGTGTGTGTGTGTGTGTGTGTGTGTGTGTGTGCATGTGCATGCGTGTGTGTGTGTGTGTGTGTGTGTGTATAGTCAAGCTGATTGTATTCGAGGTGATATTCAGTTCTCTTAAGCCTGTATATATGATAGCACATTAACTGATCAGTAATTTTACTCAGGTTTCTATGAGCTCCTCTGTTTCCAAGCTCTACTTACACATTAAAAAACCCTGACAATATGTCACAAGTGCTATCTGTTACAGGGGACTCTCATTTATCTAACATTCTGTGTAGGTAAATTTCTAACTATTACTCATCCCTGCTCTAAGACCAAGGGTTGAAGGATTAGTCATGCCTGACTCACAAGATAAAGATGCTAATCTGCATTTTTCTCTTTTTTTTTCATTTTTTAATCCATATTTTTCAGTGTGAAAATAATACGTAGGATTATATGTATGTAATTCAGTAAAAATCTCAGCAACATATTTCCTTTGCTATTATCTATTTACTAAAAATAATTAATTTATTTTCTAAATAATGTATTTGTTGTATTTTTTATTTCCCTTCCTCTCTTTTTTATTTTTTCTTTTGTTGTTGTTGTTGTTGTTGCTGTATTTTTTATTTTTTATTTTTTGTGGATTTGGGGTCACACCCAGCAGTGCTCAGGGATTACTCCTGGCTCTCCACTCAGAAATCCCTCCTGGCAGGCTCTGGGGACCATATGGTATGCTGGGATTCAAATCACTGTCCTTCTGCATGCAAGGCAATCGCCTTACCTCCATACTATCTCTGGCCCCATCTACTTGTTTTAAGAAGAGAACAAGTGAAGTTTGAATGGGGTATTTTTTTTCCTTGATTATTTTTCAAAAATGATCCTGGCTAATACCACAGTTTCTCTCTCTCTCTCCTATTGTCAAAATTCTTCATGGCTAATTGCTGTAGGCAGCTTCTGTCCCATAGCGCCAGTAGATTTCAATGAATCCTACTTCAGGAAGAGTTGGTTGCACAGACGGTGAAATATGAAATATTAAAGAAATGAGACCACATAAACCAATTGTATGGGGATCCACGTTCTGGCAAGCGTGTGACCAACATTAAATTTAAAATTGTCTATAGAATTAAGTTTTTAATAATATCATGCATGCACAAAATCAGCAATATTATCTATAAGAGGTTAACCATAATAAATTGCAACATTATTTAAGCAATTGTTTTGTTTTGTTTTGGCCACACCCTTGGATGCTCAGGGGTTGCTCCTGCTATGCGTTCAGAAATTGCTCCTGGCTTGGGGGATTGAATCATGGTCAGTCCTAGGTTAGCACTTGTAAGGCAGATGCCTTACTGCTAGCAACACCGCTCTAGCCCTTAAGCAATTCTCTATTCTTTTTTTTTTTTTTAATATGGAACGCTTCACGAATTTGCATGTCTTAAAAAATTCTGAAAGTTAGAGAAACTTGGAAACTTCAAAAAAACAAAACAAAACAACCCCCCCCCCAAAACAGGCCTTTTTTTGGGGGGGTGGGTTTTTGGGTCACACCCAGCAGCACTCAGGGGTTACTCCTGGCTCTATGCTCAGAAATCGGTCCTGGCAGGCTCAGGGGGATCATATGGGACGCCAGGATTCGAACCACTATTCTTCTGCATGCAAGGCAAATGCCTTACCTCCATGCTATTTCTCCAACTATTTCTTTCCTTAAATGGTTATTAGCATACAGACAATAGGCTTCCTGGGGAGATTCTCTTCCTCCAGTGGAAAAAAAACAAATTCTAAAACCTTGGAGTCTGGGTAAAGTTTACATATCACAAGATAATTAGTCATTAATATATCCAGAAGCACTCAAAATGTCAACAGCTAATCAAAC
>PVKC010027420.1:0-15761 GCA_004027635.1 Crocidura indochinensis | reverse complement strand
CATCAGGAAAAATGAAGTCATGAAATTTTCTTATAATGGATGAACATGAAAACTATTATGCTGAGAAAGATAAGTCAGATGAAGAGAGGTAGACACAAAATACTCTCACTCATCTGTGGGTCTTAAGAAAAATAAAAGACAGTATTGTAATAACTCCCAGAGACAATATATTCAATTAATTAGCAAATTATGTAGCTCCTATTTACAAAGTGCATTTAGAACATGATTACTCTTCAATCCTCAATCATATTACTAAAATGTCAACCCCTCTCATCAGTTTATACAGCTGTTTCAGGGGTCAGCACACTGTAAAGGACAGTACATTGAATAATTTGGAATTTTCAGATCATATACTCTGTGACAACTACTTGATTCTGCTGTTAAGGCATAAATCAGCCATAGACAATGTTTTAATTAATAGATGTGGCTGTGTTCCAAGCAAATTATTTGAAAAAGTAGGAAGTGAGCCAAGTTCAGCCCACAGATTATAGTTTTCCCAGATCTGCTCTGAATCACCAGCCTCCTAACAGCTCTTACTGTTTCCCCTCTTTCTTAGTGATAGAGGTAAATGTGGTCACTTTCAATAGCAAAATGGAAAAGGAAAGGATGAGTAGACATAAAGAAGATTGTGAATGCAAACAGAAAATGGAGATCACTCATAGTACAAATTTGTCTTAGTATTACAATAATGAGCTATTTAACTTGAAGGGGACTATATTTGAATGATCACAGTTTCTTTGACATTCCCATCATCTGTGTGCCAAGTACATTAAGTTCTTCATTATTGTAGACCTGAAAATGTCTTTCCTCCTCCGGCAACACTCCTCTCTACTATGTACGAGCTCTGTCTGTTGTATACATATCTACACTTCACACTAATTCCAAAATGTTTCATTTTACTTTGGCTTTTGTTTTGTTCAAAACAAAAACATTGGGGCTGGGATGATAGCACAACAGTAGGGCATTTGCCTTGTATGAAGCCTACACAGGGCATACACAGGTTCAATCCCCAGCATTTTATATGGTCCCCCAAGCCTGCCATTAGTGATTTCTGAGCACAGAGCCAGGAGTAACCCCGGAGCGCTGCTGCTGGGTGTGGCCCCAAAACCAAACCAAAACTAAACAAAACACACACACAATACACAAAAAAACAAAAACACGTAGCACTATGTGGTCTCCCAAGTATTGCTAGGATGACCCAGGTAATTACTGGCACCTCGGGTCCAGAGAAACATGGCATCCTCAGCCCTTGCATTAAGTCATTGGCTGGCTAGTTGAGAACCACTGGGGATGCCCCCATCCCTGCTTGGGAGAAAAGAAGCCAAGATTACCATAAATGAAATGAATGAGCCTATTTTATATGTTATACTTTTACTAAGAAGTTCAGAAAAGACCATATAACAACAGAATCTTTTTGGTAGCCACTTTCAAAATAACATAGACTAAGTAAGAGAGAACTTACTATTTGCAAAGAAAAGGTTAGTGCTGGAAGTGGAAGATACATTGCAAGAACCCTAGGTCTTACAACAACAATTTGTATCACTTCTTGATCCAAATTTGTAAGAGATGGGAAAATTACTGGAACAAAAAAAAAAAAGACGAGAGATGCATAAAACTTGAAATGAACAGTGATATAGTCAGCAAAACAGTGCCCAATGGGAAATACAATTCAAGTATCCAGAGAAATTCATTCTGGATGAATGGATTTACTTCATGCTCCTCTTTTCCTCTTTTTTTGGGGAACTCCCATTGGTCAAGTCCAACAAGAAGTCAGAAGACACAGAAATCTGATATTGTAGTTTAACAAGATGACCTTCCTCTTGCAGAGAACAAGGTGATTGAGAATGGACCTGGAGAGATAAAGATATCCTATACAAAGACTTATGTTAGAAAAATCTAACTAATCCTTGGCCCCAGAATATAATGAGGAGAAAGAAAGAAACTGAGTAGAAGAGGAGAAGCACAAATGTAGAAGGATGGGGGCCAGGGGCTAAGCAGTCTCAGATGCGATGCATTGGTAGTAATAAAAAAGGACAGAAATGAATATTCAAGCCAAAGGCAACAACAATGGAATCAAGAGACCCAAACTTTAACTAACAAAATTTAAAATGGGCCTGTTATACCAGCAGGTTGGGGTTTGGGGTGTGGGATGGGATGCATTTGGGGAACATTGGTGGAGGAGGTGGACACTACTGGTGGGATTGGTCCTGACTCATTCATTGTATATCTGAAGCCCCACTATGAAGAACTTTGTAAATCACAATGGTTTCAATAAAATAAAATTTAATTTAAAAAATAAGAAGTTTTCTTATTGTGCATGGAGCAAATGGGGCATTTGCCTTGCACACAGCCAACCTCGTTCAATCCTGGCATCCTGGATGGTACCCAAGCACCACCAGGGGTAGTTTTTGAGTGCAGAGCCAGAAGTAACCTGTGTGAATAGCCAGATGTGACCCCCAAACCGATAAAAATAATTTTTAAGAAAGAAATATGCTTATGTAAAACCAGAACAAGCAAAAGTAGAATTTCCTTAAAAGAGGAA
This sequence comes from Crocidura indochinensis, assembly GCA_004027635.1. NCBI lineage: Eukaryota > Metazoa > Chordata > Mammalia > Eulipotyphla > Soricidae > Crocidura > Crocidura indochinensis. Next base: position 13,219 of record PVKC010027420.1, on the reverse strand, counting down.
TCTGAAAAGTGAAGAACTCAAAAGTAGAACTTTATCCAAGCTAAAGTCAACAACAATAATATCAAGAGACTTTAACAATCTAAACTTAAATGGACCTGTTTTTACTGGGGGCAAAGAGTAGTGGTATAGGGTGCACTCTAGGATCATGGGTAGAGGGAGATTGACAGTGGTGGTGGCAATGACCCTGATTCACTTTACATATGAAGGATTTTGTAAATCACAATGGCATCAATAAAATAAAATTTTAAATAAGATAGAACTTATGGGAACAGCTAATAGACATATTTTGTCTAGAGCGAGAAAACATAGAATGATCTAATAATTCTATGTCTTAAAAGGCTTCCAAGGTAAAAAGCACATTATGCTTTCCTTACATGACTAAGTTTGGAAGCACAAGACAAGTGGATGGGAATTTGAAAGTGGAAGAGACCAAATAGATAGCTTTCCTTTATAGCAGGAAGCATGTGTCCATGGGTTAGAGAAATAGGGAGTAGAGAAAAGGGAGTACTCATACAGAAACATTTCCAGCATCAGAAGGACATTTAAACTAAATAACGTGAAATCTACTCCAGTTTGGGGGATAAGATTAATTCTTATCTTAATAAAAATAACCATGATAGTCATCATAGTTCCTGAAGAGAAAATTAAATCTGGCTTCTGAGAAGTTAAATCCAATAAAAAAAATACCAAATTTTGTCATTGCTTTAACATTCACTTTTTATTCTGTCCTCTTTCATTTTCAGAAATGAATTCATATGAAGCAAATCTATAAAGGAGAGCAGCAGAGGTGAAACTATCATGGAAAGAGGCAAGTAGTTTGACTAGTAAACTCATCGAGTTGAGACGAGTGTGAAAACTCATTACAACCTGAATTTCTCACACTTTTTAGTTTCTCTTCTCTTTTAAACTTTCTAATAGAAAAAGTTAAATTCACATTATCTGTAGCTTCACTATTTGTCCTCATTTCCATCAAAAAATAAATAAATTAGAAATACTTCCTTTCTACATTTATTTTAATCTAGAATGGTATGATCTCTTGTGACTTATTTTATGGTTTCTCAAAAGACCATATCTTAAAAATCTCACTCATAAACCCAGAGGAATATGTCTATTTCTATTTTATTTGGGCAGATGAATTGAGAGGAATGGGGTTTGACTTAACACCTGTTAAATTCTAGACAGTGTATTAAAGATTTTGCAGAAGAAAGTAAATTACAATAACCCCTGTTGCATTGCACATTTGGACATAAAATAACTGAACATTGTATTCTTTATAATGAAATGGAAAAATAATTTATAATATTATGAGTTTATTAAGCGGTATATTTTTTCTTTCTGCAATAGAATGGCCTTACTAACTCTATAAGGAGTGAGAAAAGAAATTTTAATCACAAAATCTTTCACAGATAAATAACAGTGATTCATTCAGTACTTCTTGTGCCAAAAGCTTTCATATTAATATTATTTTCTTATTAACAAATGCTTTTTGTTCACAGATGAGAAATTCAATACTAAGAGTTTGGGTTACTACTTTTTCAAGATATATAACCAATTAGTTGCACGGTTTTGATTCAAAGTCTGACTTTTATTCTGTTCATCTATTTCCCTCAAGATTCTTACCTACTATGTCACATTCCCTAAAAGTATGATGTCACAGAACTATTTTGACTTATTGAATGTCTAGTATTTGTCAAAGTGCATTGTTGAGCTGAAACCATTTTTCAGTCTCCTTTGAAGCTGAGTTTGTAATTAGACCGTATAGAAAATATATGCATTTGTAAATGAAATGTTTGTTTGTTGGTTATTTGAAGTGTTGTAAGTATACTGAGCCCCTTCCAACACTTCTTGCATTGTGAAATGTAGATGTGATGCTGCGATCTTGACTACTATCTTGACCCAGTGAATGAGATTTGAGGATAGAGATCAAAATTGAAGGCGCCGGAGAGATAGCATGAAGGAAAGGTGTTTACCTTGCATGCAGAAGGATAGTGGTTCGAATCCCTGCATCCCATATGGTCCCCCTGCCACCCGTGCCTGCCAGGGGCGATTTCTGAGAGTAGAACCAGGAGTAACCCCTGAGCACTGATGGGTGTGACCCAAAAACAAAAAAAGTAAAAAAGAAATCAAGATTGAAGATGGCAGCAAGCACAGCAACCATATGATTGACTGCAGAGAGCAAAACAACCAACCATGCAACCTTCTCTGGTCAGCACAAGAACAAATAGGGAGGAGTGGAGAATACATTTTCGAAAGAGTGGAGACAGACATAGCCTAGGGTTTAAGGCCCTTTTGCTTTGATTGTGACTGACCCAGTTCAATTGCCAGTACCATGCATAGATCCTTGAACACTTCAAGAGTGATCTATGAGCACAAGACCAGAAGCCCTGAGCACAGCTAGGTGTAGTCAATCTACCAAATAAATATAAAAAGGATGAAAATGATTGGCTCCCTATTAATGTTTCACTGTTAAGGGAAGTATAAGGATTGATTCAACTTTACAGAATGAGTTCAATTCTTCAATGTAATTTTTTGTTTGTTTTTGTTTTTGAGTCACACCCAGCAGCGCTCAGGGTTTACTCCTGGCACTATGGTCAGAAATCGCTCCTGGCAAGCTCAGGGGACCATATGGGATGCCAGGATTCGAACCACCGTCCTTCTGCTTTACTTCCATTCTATCTCTCCGGCCCCTCTTCAATGTATTTTAATTTTATTATAATATCAAAATTTACCAAGTTGCTCATAATGCAGTTTTTTCAGGCATTAAATATTTGAACATCAATCCCATCAGCTTTGACCTTTCCTTCTCTTTCCTTCTCTAGTGTCTTCAATTTCCCACCCACCACCAGAGCCAGCCTGTAGGCACAATCCATGTAGGCACAAATTTACTTCAGATTGTTTGTTACAACACAAAGGCAAATGGAATTATCAAAACTTAGATCAGCAAGGGTTAATTTGAACTGATTATTATATATCTCTATGGTGAGATATAAAGTCAGTGTCTAAGGATTTACTGGGCTATAGTTGGTGCTAGTTAGGTCTTCTTTATTATTGCTTAGAGTCACTGAGTTGATGGGTTTCTATATAATTGTGGTTTACTTTGATAGTTTTAGGCTGACAGTACTATAAAATGTTGAAATAAGTGGCTGTGGGGCTCAGTATTTATAGATCTGAAATAAATGTGGTGGCTTGAATTTTAATAAGGTTAAGTTGAGGAGCTCTGGACCATTTCTGTCAGACTTTGTAGAATGTGGCACTGGGTTTCTGTGGTTCATGCAAAGAAAGAGACTCTTCCTCCTCTCATTCATTCTGAGAATGCCACAGAGTTAGCATCGAACCAAATTACCTGGGAAGTATCAACAGCCATTATTTTCTCTTAGAGCTTTGTAAAGGAGCCAGCCCATTTTTTCACCCAAGAAGATGGCAGGTGTGGGTGGAGGCTGCTGGGTTTTCCATTGGCAGGGTGGGTGAGTGAGGCCTTGGCCCACTCCCATTCTGAAAATAGTCCCAAAGTTTTCAACCTTTTACTCTTGTCTCATCTGCAAAGATTCAGCTGCTCATATTATTTGAGTTGAAGCAAGCTGTTTCTGTTAGAGTAGAAGAGTGTGTGCTGGGCTGTTATAGTTCATACAAAAATGGGAATCTACACACACACACACACACACAGAGAGAGAGAGAGAGAGAGAGAGAGAGAGAGAGAGAGAGAGAGAATTACACATTCTGGGAAAGAATTACACAAAGGTATCAGCACAAACTAGGCTCACTAGGATGTTTTTCTAACAGGAGACAGCTGGTGTGGGCAGAGGTTGCAGGGTTTTCTGTTGGTGGGGTGGGGATGGGGGCTTGATCCAATCCCATCCCCAAAATAGTCCCAGATCAACTCTTCAATCTTTTTTAGATGATTAAAAATTACTTTATTTAAATGCCTAGGTTTACAAGGTTGTTCATAATATAACTTTTTTCCTCAAAGTTACAAAGTTGTTAATGATTGAGTTTCAGTCATACAATGTCCAACACTGCCTCTGGAAGGGCAGACACTTTCCTTTTCTCTCTCTCTTCCTTTGTTCCCTTTTAGACACTGTGGTTTGCAATATTTTTACTGAAGGGATATCCTGCATATCACTTCATCTCCTTTAAGTACCCAGTTCTTGTCCAGAATTATAATTTACAACTATTATTTTCATAGTGCTCCCCATCAACATCACTGCACCTACTTGTGGAAAGCTTCCTAACATGAACTGGTCCTCCTGGACATATTGTCTCAATATTATTAACATGCTTTCTTTTTATATCACACAAATGATTCAAATAATTCTATGTCTATCCCTCTCCCTGATTCTTTCAGTCAGCACAATATTCTCCATATTCATCCATATATAAACAAATTTCATTATTTTTCCTAGCAGCTTCATAGTGCTCCATTGTATAGATGTACCATGGTTTCTTTATCCATTCAGCTCTTAGGCACCTGGGATGTTTCCAGATTCTGACTATTGTGAGTAGTGAGTGCTACAATGAATACAGAAATGCAGAGGACTTTTCTACATTGCATTTTAAGCTCTTAGGGTATATTCCTAAAAAATAGTATTGGTAGGTCATAAGAAAGTTCAATTTCTAGTTTTTGGAAAATATTCATATTGTTTCCAAAAAGACTGGACCAATTGACATTCTCACCAGCAGTGAATGAGTCCCTTTCTTCCCACATTCCATGCCAGCATTGATTATTCTTGTTCTTTTTGATGTGTGTCAGTCTCTGTGGTGTGTGATGGCATATCATTGTTGCTTTGAGTTGCATGTCCCTCAAGATTAACGATATGGAGCATTTTTATGTAGCTTTTGGCCATCTGTATTTCTTCTTTGAGGAGATTTCTATTCATCTCTTCTCTCCATTTTTTTCTTTTCCCCATTTTTGGTGAGGTTAGATGCTGTTTTCTTATTAAGTTCTACTAGTGGCTTATAATAAAATATCTATCTATTAGATATTAACCCCTTACCAGATGGATAATAGGTGAATAGTTCTACCCATTTCATGGACAATCTTTGTAATCTGGTCCTTGTTTCCTTTGGGAATGCAAAAGCTTTTAGTTTAATGTAGTCCCTTTTATTTATCTTTGCTTCCACTTGTTTGGTCAAAATTTCATCCTTGAAGATATCTTTAGCTTCAATATCATGGAGAGTTCTGCAGATGTTTCCATATAGTTTCAGGTCTAATATCAAGGTCTGTATTCCATTTTGATTTGACTTTTTGTTCATGGCATTAAAATAAAATCTTTTTTTTTTGCATGTTATTGACCAGTTTTCCCATAACCACTTGTTGAAGAGGCTTTCCTTGCTCCACTTTATACTTCTTACTCCCTTTTCAAAGATTAAGTGATCATGTTCCTGAGAATAAGCCTCAGAATATTCAAATCTATTCTATTGATCTTAGGGTTTGTCTTAATATCAATACCGTGTCATTTTATGTACAATTTGAAGTTGGGGAAAGTGAGTCCTTCCATCTTCTTCTTGCCAAGAATTGCTTTAGCTATTCATGGTTAATTCCTCAATCTTAAATGCATGTTTTTATTTCAGTCCTAGACATAGTTTAAAAGGAGGCCTTAATCATATATTTGCATATAGTTTAAAATTAGTTTAAACATATAATATTTTATACTAATAAATACATATAAATACATATGCCAATTAATTTCTACTATTCAATTTAATGTTATAAAACATTAGTTTAAGTAAGACATTATGGAAGTTCATTCTAGTAAGCCTAACTAGGTGAGAAAGAAATCAGAACTGAAGTTTTTGAATGATATTTTTGAAAATGCTAAGAGCCAGGAGAGAGAATGCTGGAGTTAAGGAGATTTCTCTGCATGCAACTGATCCTGATTCTATCCCTAAGACCATATATGTTTCCTCAAGAACCACCAGCAGTGATCACTGAGAATAGGTGCAGGAGCACAACTGGGTGTGGCCCCAAAATCAGAAAAAAGAAAATGATGATGTTGTGTGAATATACAGAAGTATATTGTCAAAGAATTATATAAACAAAAATTGTTTCAAGTACTAATGTAGTGCTTCATTTTCCTGAGCTTTCATCTCTGTGTGTCACTAAAAGCCAAGCATTAGAATAGTTTACACTTAATGTCATACTCTTTGCTTGAATCTCTTCAAAGGGCATTGCCAAACAGAGAAAAGCTTCAGTGATTTAACACTGAACTCTACTAATCCAACGTTTTTCAACATGTAAATTGTTGAGAGATTTTACTCAATAGGGTAAATTATTTGTTCTCACATGTAAAATGGAAACATCTAGCTAATTTTCTCTTTTCCTTTTCTCCCCTCTCTTCCTGTCCTTCAGTTCCCCTTCCCTTCCCTTTCTGTTCCTTTCCTTTTATTTTTATTTTAGACTATACCTGGCTTACTCCTGGCATTGTGCTCAGAGATCACTCCTATGGTGCTTGGGGTACCATAGGAGATGCTGGGATTCAACTAAGCCTACCCATACACAAGGCAAGCACCTTACTAGCTGTACTTTAACACAGTTATAACTATTTTTTTAATTCTGTAAACCATTGTGCTTTTCAAAGTTATTCATAGCTGGGTTTTAGACATATACTGTTTCAGACATGTACCAGTGTCACCCTCCCTCTTCCAATATTCCTAGAGTTTATCTCATGTCACTACCATTCACATCCTGCCATCATAACAGGCATCTTTTAAGGTTTGATTGTTAAAGTTTGGGTCTCATAATTTCATTGTTGTTGACTCTGGCTTGAATATTTTGTTCTGTCCTTAACACCAGCCATGCATGTGAGAATCCTTAACCCTTGTCTCCCACCATGACATATGTCTTTCTCCTGCCCCATTCAATTTCTTTCCTTTTCCTCACTATATTATGGGGCCTAGAGTGTTCTTGACACTCCTATTTAAGCTATTGCATTTCTTCATACAGTTCTTACAAGTACCACATATAAGTGATATCATCTTGCACTTATCTTTCATTTTCTGGTCTAGGTCTTGGAGTACTTTGCCTATGTTTTCCTCGGTGTACTTTATGGATTCAGGTTCTAACTTATCTCAAGGTCTTTGATCCATTTTCGATTGATTTTTTTTTTGGGCCACACCCGGTGACGCTCAGGGGTTACTCCTGGCTATTCGCTCAGAAGTCGCTCCTGGCAGGCACGGGGGACCATATGGGGAACCGGGGGATCGAACCGTGGTCCATCCTAGGTTAGCGCAGGCAAGGCAGGCACCTTACCTCCAGCACCACCGCCCGGCCCCCATTTTCGATTGATTTTTATGTAAGGCATGTGCTATGGGTCCAGATATAATTTCTTACATGTGGTTATCCAATTGTCCCAAAACCATTTGTTGAAAAGGCTGTCTTTACTCCATTTCATGTTCTCAGCTCATTTATCAAAGATTATTGACCATTTACTTCGAGGTTTATCACTGAATATTCTATTCTGATCCATTGATCTGAATATCTGTTTAAATTTTCATGCCACTTTCAAATATTGTATTGTATTGCTCCCCTAGTCTTTAATATGTTAATGTTATGTTGCAATTAAACTAAAGAGAAAGACATTGGTCTTGCCAATTAACAATGTTGAAGTCATATACACAAGACTCCTAACACAGCTAGACAACTATTCTAAGGCTTTTTTTTGGGGGGGGGGGGCACAGCCGCTGACGCTCAGGGGTTACTCCTGGCTATGTGCTCAGAAATTGTTCCTGGCTTGGGGGACCATATGGGACGCCGGGAATCAAACCACGCTCTGTCCTAGGTTAGCACTTGCAAGGCAAAAGCCCTACTGCTTGCGTCACCGCTCCGGCCCTGAATACAGATATTTTTTTCTGCCATTAATTTTTGCTTGATCCATCCTGTAAACACTTTTTGAAGGAAAACATACAATCTATAAATATTGAAGCAATTACAGTTGATGTCTCTGTTACAATAAAGTATAATTTACTGTCTTCTTTGTAACAAAAAGGTGTTAACCAGGATAAATGAAAGTACATAGAAATCCCGAGAGAAATTAGTAAAAAGAATTAAAATGCCAGTTTCTGATTACATATTTTTCATTAAATTTAACTGTCAAATTGGCATATAAAATACCTTTCTGTGAACGTAATATTATTTTAATGACAGTAGAGACATATTTAAAAAGATCAAAAACATTGATAATTTCAGCCTAGGGTATATTTCTACAATAATTATTGACAATAATTTTATAAGGATGCCATAAATGATATATAAGAATCATGTGAAAATATGACTATATTTGCAACTGATGTTATTCTTTTCTCAAGTTGTCAAAATGAGAGATTAACAAGAATATAAAATGGACTCAACAAAGCTTAACAAAATACACTTGATTCCAAACCAATAATGGTGAATAATAGCTACATATTATACATATGTATATTTATACATATGAATACATACATATATACATATGTATACATATAAATACATATATCATGTGTATACATTATATTATATATTATATACATTATATTATACATATGAATACATACCATATATACTTTGGGTTATATATTGATAACTTGCAAAGATTTTCCCAAATAACATAGCTAATGATTTTTTTTTTGTCCCCAGATTCACAATACAAACCCAGCAAGGGTCTGGGTTGAGGTGTATATGGGGTGCATTTACTGTACCTCCTCTTTCTATACAGTCAGTGTAAAGAAAGCTAATGATATTTTTGTGGTAGCAACTAGATTTCTTTTTTTATACTTAATTTTTTATTAATAATATATATTTATTTTAAACATAGTGTCTTACATATCATTGACAATAATATTTTAGGAATATATTAACATAAAATCAGGGGAATTCCCATCACCGAATTGAACTCCCTCCACCTCCGTTCCCATCCTGTCTTCCATAACCTCCTCCCTCACCCCCGGGGCTGCTAACATGAGTGGTCCTCTCTGTGCCCAGCTTACTACTTAGTGATCCTACACCTGTTGGTCTTGGTACTTCCCTTTTTTCCCCTTCTAATTGGGAGGCTGGACTAGATAGTTTAAGTTATGTGGTTTAGTTTAAAGAAAGGAAAAGTAATAAACTGGGGTAAAAAATAAAAAACATCAAAAATGGGAGAAGTCCTTCTAGAGGCTCTCATCCTCAGTTTGAGAGACAAAGGGGAAAAGAAGGTGAAATACCACAACAGTACAAAAAAGAAGTGTTAAATAAAATATCCAGTGAGCACTCCAACAATAAAGATAAGCACCACATAAAAGCCGTGGTCTTGAGATGAAAAACATGGCAGAGTGCATAAAGGAAGAAGAGAAAAGAAGAAAATAAATAAATAAATAAGAATGGAGACAACAGCTTCAATATCCACACCAAAACAAAGAAATTGATAAAAACTAGATAAATAAATATATAAAAATTATAATAAAGTGAAAAATGTTTTGTGCTTTTTGCTTTTTTTCCCCTTGTGCACAGGCACAGTAAATTTTGGGGTCATTTGAAAAGGAATTCCGTTGGCCTAAGAGATACAGGGCTTCTCCACCCTTGAAGTATATTGTCATAGGATTAACTATAGACTGCTTTCAGGTTCATTTTCTCTTCCCTTGGTGCTTTTGTGGTGTATGGAAGATTTCGAATGCAGATATTTTTATAGAAGCAAATCTAAGTCAAACTTGATAGGTACCATTAATGTGTAATATTTCTTAATTTATTTTGAATTTTATCCCAGTGTATCTATTGATACTCTTAAGAACATATATGTTTGAGAGGTTTTATTTCCCCATATTCTTTTCAGCAAGTATACTCTTGAATTTACAGAGTTTTTCTCTATCTGAAAAATTAAGATTTGATTATTAATATCTTGGTGTGGTTTCAGTTTGTTGTTCCCTTGTTATGAGAAGTTAAATTGTTACAAGTTTGGGAGGAGTTCCTGACTATATTTTTTCATATAACAAATTTAATTAATTGGAGATACATGTTTCTGTTACTCTTTTTTAATATTAAATCTGTGAATTTTATGGAATAAAGAAATTTGCTCTGTTTCCAGCCTTTTCAGTCAACCCCTATTTCTGTTTTACCCTACAGTTCAGTATATAATTATTCAAATTAGTGATAATTCTCTCTGGTAAAATTGAACTTCTACAGAAAATGAATCAACTGCCATAAAAGGAAAATAAAAGCTGAATTTTTAGCCTCTGAATCTGAGCTTTAGAAATTCAAACAAAAGACTGCAGCCTCTACAAATTACTGATTACACAATAACCTCTGAATTCTGACATCTAAATTTTTCCTAGGGTTAAATCAAAGACTTGTAGCTCTTTTCTTTTAGCTACAAAAATAAACCAAATAAACCATTTTCATTCCTTAATTTGCATGATTCTTCCCATCCTTGACAATCAATCCCACTTCTGTGTGACAAATTGGATTACAAAACATGCCCATTTTTGAGGATGGGAAAAAAGATTCTAATGAAAATTTTCATGTTGAGATGAATGGTAAAGCAACTGCCAGTAACACTATTATTTCAATTTTCAGTTGTAATACTTTAGACTCAATGGTTTCAAAACATTTCAAATGCAATTTCTTTCCCAATTAAAATCATTTTAAATATGTAGTTTGAGTTTAGTTATGCTTCACATCCAGTATTTTTCTTAGCATCTTCCCTTTTTGGATATGAGATCTTGGGGCACACCCAGTGGCACTTAGGGATGACTCCTGGTTTTGTACTCAGAAATCACTCCTGGCAGGCTATAAGATGCCCAGGTCAGACACATGTAAGGCAAATACCATACCTGTTGTGCTGTCTGTCAAGCTAGGTCTGAGATCTTATGTTTCTCAGTCTTCTAAATAGGTCAGAAAAACAACTGATAGTGGAAATAAAATAATAATGAGTCCTAACACTTCATTATTATGAGCCTTGTGCTGATCATAGTTTGTAAATTCATTTACTTCTCAACTTTTACGTTATAATTGTTCCCCTTCTTCAAACAAAGAAATCAAAATTTCCTGAAGATTACTCACCTTTATTAAGGTCAGTGAGCTGGAAAAAGAATTCCAGCTCCAAAAGTCTAATTCCATCACCTATGCTTCTAACCACCACTCTTTATTAAACCTCGGGGACAATGTAATTCAATATTCATTCAAAGAAAATGGTCTAAATCCCAAGAGATGAAGTTAATTGCTCTAGAACTCCAGTTCCTATTCTTGGTATTGTTTGCATAAGGAAGGATACAGTAATTTCCCTATCTAACCTTACATGATTTATGAATTAGATTAACATGGTTGAGTTCAGAGAAATGACAATATAATCCACTTAGGAAGTCATATATCTAGGCTTGGCAGATTGGGTAAATAAATATAGACATGAGATTAAATTACAATTTAAAATCATTTTATGCATAATTAAAAAATAAACAGAACACTCCACATTTCCCTTTAATTCCCCCCTCATTCCTTGTTACATTGACCAGACAGACTGCAGTGCACACATACTTCTTTATTTATGACGATTACCCACATTTATTTGCAATACTCACAGGAAGCCACACACACTGGTATAGTGTGTATAGTGTTTACTTTTACCTAGTATTAGTGTGTGAATGTAAGGTTGTACTTCGTTGTTGCATCAAGAATCTCAAACAGTAATGCTGTTGGGATTACTAGATCAGTGAGATTTTATTCCTATAAAGCAGATGCTATACCAGAGATCCTGGGCCCCACAATGCAACTTTTTAAAATTTAATTTATAAAGGCATTAACTTTGTAGTATTGATGTACAGTTACCACACCTCACTGCCATGAAAGTGCCCCATATCTTTCACCAAAATCTTAAGCTGTTATTTATCCATGAAGCTGTGTATCTTTCCTTCAAACCTGAATATAAGTCTAGCTGGGTGTAGTATTCTTGGAGATGCACTTATTTCGTTGAGTTTTGTCATCATATCTCACCACTGACTTCGGGCCTTGAGGATTTCTTGTGACAAGTCTGCAGTAAATCTTAGATGTCTCCTTTGAATGTGATTTCCCTTTTTTATCTTGCTGCTTTCAGTATTCCATTCCTATATATGGGATTTGTCATGTGAGTAGAGTGTGTCTTAAGTGTTTTTCTTTGAGCCTCTTTTTGGCTGGTACTCTTTGGTCATGCAGGATTTGGTTGCATGTACTCTTTAGCTCTAGGAGTTTCTCTGCAATGATGTTCTTGACTATTCTTCATGGGGGATTTTCTTCCTGTGTCTCTGGGTCTCCAATGATTCTTGTTATTTCTGTTGAGTTTATCAAAGACTTCTATTTTTGTCTGTTGAATAGAGTTGTCTTCCAGCTCACTGATGCTACCTTCTGTTACTCTGTTGGAGAGACTTACTAGTGATGTTTTCATTTTCCTACTAAGTTTTTCAGCCCTGTTATTTCAATTTGACATTTTCTTATTTCTACTCTCAGGTCATCTTGATTCTTATTTGTGGCATGTGCCATTCGTTCCATGCTTTCTTTTGAGTTCTCTGAACATCTCCCATATTTCTTCTTTAAAGTAGTTATTGGAGAGGGTAAATAGATGGTTGGTATTTTTCAGGTCATCAAAGCTACCATATTCATTCTCTAAGCATAGTGGGGTCCTGCATTGTTTCCCCCATAGTTGTGGTTGTAGTGTGATATTTTCTATATCCTGTGCAAAGCATTCCTTGACTAGGAGGAGTGTTCAGCCACTCCACTTTTCTCCACTGTCTCTTTTCTAAAATCCTTTGCTAGTTTTAGCCTGTCTTTTTCTTCCTCCCTCCCTCCTCTTTTCCATTACCTGAAAATCTCAGTTTTGTAATTCAAGGATAATAGTTTATTGTTATTCAATACTGTTTTTTCTGTTGTTCTATATACTACAAATGAGTGAGGGTAGTCTGTATTTGTCCTCCTTCTGGTATATTTCACCTAACATGGTATACTTTGGAGTGAACTGCAAGATTTGATCTTTTCTAATAGTTTCATAGTATTTCATTGTGTATCTGTGTCACACCTTTTTTTATCCATTGTTCTGTAATTGGCCATGTAGGTTGTTTCCATACCCTGCCTCTTGTACTTATCACTGTAAGGAGCAAATGCATGCATATGCCTTCAAATTGATGTGAGAAGAGAAAAAGCAAAGTGTCATGAAGGGTCATATAAATTCTTACTTTTGTAGTTGTTGTTGTTGTTGCTGTTGCTGTTAGGAATCTCCATACTGTTTTCTTTTTCTTTTTCTTTTTC
>PVKC010027419.1:0-15817 GCA_004027635.1 Crocidura indochinensis | reverse complement strand
ACTTTCAGTGCCCAAATAACTCTCCAAATAGGTAGAATGTTTTGCATTACTCTCATTACGTTCTTTAATATTTGCCCCCAAATGTGTTGTCTTGATGTGAAGATATCATCAAGGTAAATTAAACTATTACGGAGACATGATTTTTAGATTTAGCCAATCTTCACTGCCAAAAAATTCTTTTTATCAGTAATTGACTAATTAAACAGAGGATATTCAATTGCACTTATTTCTGTAGAAAAATATGTTTGGCCAATACATTAACTTGCATTCATTCTAGAATTTCATAAGGGCTATCAGGTTTTCTCTTCCAAGTGCAGAAACTAACAGTCCCTAATGCAAACAGGTAAAACATGTATCTAATTTTTTTTAATCCAAAGTAGCTGTAGTGAAGAAAATGGACTAAAATTCCAATGCTTAAAAGTTCTACTTTTTATTCAAATAACTGGTTGTATGTGTTATTGGAAAAATCACTAATCTATGGGCTAAGCTTCAGGTCCTTCCCTAGCATGAGTTTGTAATCTTATTATTTTATTATTTTTTTCTGAATTTACAGTTTTTAGTTCATCAAATGAGGAACTGGTTTAGACCAGTTATTACTCAGTTGTACCAAGTGAATCACTAATTCCTTGGCAATTATTAAAGTATTATATGGTTCATAATTCACTTAAGGTTTGACAGTTTGTTAGCATATACAAAAATCTAAATCTTGCAGAAAAGAAATATAAATTTGTGTAACTAAAGTTACAGAACAATAAAGTATGTTTGTTTCAGTTTTAAGCAGCCAAGTAATTTATGTCCAACATTTAAAGAAATTATGTCTCTATAATACTTATCTAAATCACATCTAAAGATCCTCTTAGGTTTAGATTTTTGATTCTGTGTCATGAAAAATACATATATGCTTTTGCTTCTTGACTTTGCAGGAGGTGTTGGTATATTTTGAAGTTTTACCACTTTGTTATTTCTTCTAAAAGACAAGTCCCATTCCCAACTGTGCAACCTCTCACATGTCAGGAATAACACAGCTTAGTTTAAGCTACAAAATTAAAAGATAAACAGTGGTAGATTTGGTGTGACCTAACCACCGGGACTTTGTTTAAAAAGTCAAATATCATCCACACATCTATTTTGCTTGCTCAGTTTTTCAATGAGCTCTGCCACGGTAGCTCAAGGGAGCTTAAGGGAGAAAGAACTACATAAACACAAAGCAAAAACCTGAGCTTGTGTGTACAGCTACTGCACTGGAGCGAATGTGGTTTAATTCTTGGCACTGGCAGCTTGTTGGAGAATTACAATATGTTGGCATGAGTCTCTAGGTCTCATTGTTCCAGATGAGGGAGTCAGTCTTAAGAGTGTTTGGCACTGAAGGGGAAAAAAAGAGGGAGAGTTGGAGAGACTGAACAGGCCCTAAAGAGACTGTATGCTGTTGTAACAATGGCTGGCACAGTTGGGGGGGGGGCATTCACTAGTGGGGATCGCCATAGGGCATTGATGTGAAGAAGCATATGTCAGCAAAAGAGGCAAGGTTGAGAAAGGAAATGCTAGCAAACATATCAGGACTTCTGATGTAGAAAGAGACCAAAGTAGCCCAGCTAGAGTCATCTTAATTTTTATAAGGTGAGTTCTAAAGATATCTTTTTATATTGTCTCTAATTTTTCAGAGTTTATTTCTTCTCATTGATGTTTCTTACATTTAAAATATATATACATCTCTACCTTTCCTCTTAAGAGAAACATCCTGGAGTTTAGAGTCTTTGATTTTGACAATTCTTTCTGGAGAAGTGATGTTGAGCAAATCATCTGACTCAGTTTTATCCTATGTACAAAATGAATTTAATAATATCCACCATTGACAAAATGGTTGTATCTGATATAGCATTCCATAAACTGAGATCCTCTACTGTAGTAATAATTTCAGTAAGCTCTTGTATTATTGGTATTTTAAATTAGACAGGAACACGAAGCCAGGAAAATACCAGAATCTGCCATGTTCATATCCTGCTGGGCATCGAACCCAGAGACTCTTGTATGTGAAGCATGAACTCCAGTTCTTTTGTGTTGTTTTGTTTGGGGAATACAATAGCAGTAGTGCTAAGGGATTACTCCTGGCTCTGTGCTGAGAGGTCAGTTTTATTAGGATTTCATAGTGGGGATTTTACCTGTGTCAGTTGTAAGTGTCCTACCTGCTGTACTATCTCTCTGGACTCATCAACCCAGCTCCCATATTTATTTTATTAAAGAGAGGGCAAGTTCTTGTTTTGAAGATACTCATGAGATTCCTTTAGTGATTGGAAAAGCAATTCTCAGAAGAATCTTTTCAGGGATTTAAACTAAAACAGTGATGCATCTTAGCTTGAAGAATAAGTATCCAAAGTATGAGCATTTAGAATGACTATGCACAAGCATATACTCTACTCACAGGGTAAAATGTAATTCTGTGTGTTTATTTTGATAAAAAAAATTGACATTTTAGAAAATGGAATATTTAATAGATAACGACTGTCTCTTTTAGTCCATAAGAAGTAAAGCAGCACTTAGCGTAATTGTGTCAAATTTCACTTTACTTGTATTCGCAAATTAGTGAGCAGGTGTATTATAAATATTGGGATTTTGCCATTTGGTCTTTTACATTTCCAATCAGGACTTCTCTGTGGGATTTACAAAAATAATCATTGGTAGGTGTCCATCATTATTCATCTTACTGTGAGATCATTTCTTCCTATTTTTTGTGCCCACTATCAAGGGAAGTAAATGGAACCTTTAGCAGTTGGTACAGTGACAGTTGTTGATGTACTTAATGCTTTTATTTTGTCTTTGTTTGGATTTCTTTCTGGAGGGACCACACCTGTTGGTGCTCGAGTGTTACTCCTGACTCTGCACTCTGGAGTTGTTCAGGAGACCATATGGGATGTCGGGGATTGAATTTGGGTCTGCCATGGATAAGGCAAATACCCTACCCGCTGCACTAAAGCTCTGGCCAAAAAGATCTTCATTTTACAAAAATTGAGATGAAAAGTTGCAGTGGGTGACATGCTTTTGGCTCCTAGAACTACAGAGCTAGTGTCAAAGGTTAGGTGAGAACATAGCTTGTTTGATTTATTACTCGAAAGACCTTCCATTATATGAATATATTTTAATTTCATTACCTCTACTGTATGGTCATAGGTTTTCATTAAATCATGCAGAATTTTAAAGCAAAAAATATATAGTGGTTTTTAATCTTGAAGCAAATGAGAAACATGAGAAACATTGACTTAAAAATCACCCGCTGCTCAGAGGTATATGACAATTTGGGAAATTTAGTGTAGTCTAATAAGGTTTTATCTTATACATCCAGGAGGATTAACAGCAATCACATTTCCTCCTGTGTCCAGTATTGTTTTAAAAATGAGATAATGTGTGCATTGTCTAGAAAATAAAAAAAATAAAGAAAAAATACACTTATTTTCTGAGCATTTGTTTCTTAAATTGCAAAACAGATGCGCCAATAATCAATTTAGATGACAATTTAGATGATAAGTTTTAGAAGACATGTAGCACTCAAAAGAATAGCTAGATCAACATCTCATTGTCCAAAACGTAATTAGGAAACTGTAGTGGAAAACAAAACAAAAAGTTTGAGACTCAACTCTGTTTATTACATTTTATGAAACCTCAGACTTTTTCCTTTTCTTATTTTTTTTCAGCCTGTAGAGAGATATTGTTAAGTCTGAATAAATGAGAGAACCCAGGTAAAACGTCTCTAGCCTATTTTCTATGGCTGCTTGTAAAATCTGAACTTTAAAGTATATGCCTCATCTGAACAGCAAGCAGCAATTTCTGTATTCGTCCACAGACACCCGAGTTAGGTTGCTGATTTTCATGTTCCAAATGAACTAATCTTAAAGAAGCGAATTCATTTTATTCTGTAGTATATATTTAAAAGTCAGGCTCTCAAAAAAAAATGGGTCTGCGAACCTTATATCTTTATGCAACTTAATAAAGAGGACTGGAATGTTCTGCAGGTCCCAGAAATCTGGCTGCTGTTTCTTTAACTCTGCAACTTAGACAGAAGTCTTCTGTTTCTTTATGAGCACACTACAGTGAATATTTTGTCTAGCTGCAGGGGAAAAGCTTTGTCATGGACTTTGCAGACAATAACCTTAAAAGTAAAATGGTCTGCTTTTGGTGCCGGGAGGTTCAGGGCTATTGTTAGTGCACAATGGATTTCTATTGCTGCATTCCTGCTTTGCAAAGGTTTGTTAGCTTTTCATGACTGACAGTCCTGTATAGCAAATACCATATTGACTGTGCCCTGTTTACATGCTACTCAAGAATTTTTGTAGAGTACTGGAAAAAAGAAACACTGGCGTGTATTTGACCTACTCTGCTTAAAAATGATTTCACTTATAAAGTAAGTAGTAGGAATGTGGAAACATTGCAAATGTTGACAAAAGTATTTTCAAGTTACTTTTCAAGCCTCATTGGAGAGAGATACCTATGCCTAAGAAGATATTTAATTAGTTAGCTATTTAATCATTTATTGGCTTTATTACTCAGAAAGTTGCTGTTACTATTTTGCCAAAATATGTCATAGAAATTGGGAAACTTTAAGAAAAAAAATAAAATAAAATTCTTCAGAAGCTCTTTTTAACTTTTATGTGAAAAATGAAGACATAAAGTTGGTTACAAAGAAAAATATAATTCACTCATCCCTTTGTCATTATACATGCCATTTGCAGCATGTATGTGTGTATATATATTACACTGTATATGTGTGTATATATATATATATATATATATATATATATATATATATATATATATATATATTTGCACCAGACATCCACCCAGTCAATGTAAATTCGGTAGTTTCACAATTTATTTTCCATAAGTTTTAAAACCTGAAGAAGGACCTCTCATAGTCACAGAACTTTCCATGGAAAATCTCCCCTCTGTTTTTTGAACACCTCATACAGACATTGTGACTTTTATAGCTGACGACTGTCTATAAAGAAAACGAGATAACATTAGCCAAAGATGACGAAGACGCCTTAAAATGCATTTGACTGTTGGGAAAATTAACCAGTTTCTAATAATCTTACCATCTCTAAGCCAGACGGTCCCTTTGATAAGTTAACATGTATTCCCTTTATGCTCCTAGTAGGGGGTAAGCAAATGTCTGAAAAACACAAATACACATAAACACCAGTGTGGAGAATAGCAGTGCAAGTCTTCGATCTAGATAATAAGTGTAGCTATTGTTATTTAGATGGGGCATACTGGGACACTTATCTTTTAGTACACTCTATTTTCTAACTGAATGCAGTGCTAATCGTGGGATTGAAAGCCATTGTAATTGTGTACCCATCTAAATGCTGACAAGAATATACAATTACATCGTTTGGTACTGAGTTTAATGTTTGGGAGTTTTATTAGCATTTATATTTACTTATATGTTAAAATCCATTACAAAAAAAGGGATCCAAAACCATGTGATACATAGAAACAAATATCAGAGTGAAATAGAACCTTCCTCTGTAGAACATGTGTGCCCTACCCCAAAGGAGGACACTTTAAAAGGGTGTGATACAAATCTGAAATAAGCAAATAATAGGTCTCCATTGTAGGCATTACTCACGTCCTTAGATTTTGTGATCTTTTTAAACCTTCTTTTATACCAACTTATTTTTTTTAAACATTCATGGTAACTGGCAAATCTTTCCACAGTGTGCTTACCACCTCATGATGTTAAACACATATTATAAAGTGGATGTAATTGTAAACACACAGAGGGATATAATTACATGTAGCAGATTTAAGAGCTAATTCTTTGCCTGGTTTTTAAACTCTGAATTTTATCAACATAATTATTTTTTGTCTCCAGCCTACTGCCCTGAAATTGACAAGTATCCATTATAGCAGGAATTTGTTCACCAAATTGAAAAACAATGAACTGCAGGTTTATATGTGCCCATTGTCATAAAGAATCAGTGCGGCTTTGTTCCGCAAGAGGAAAAAGCTAATGATTTTGAAACAGCAGGTGACAAAACACAGTCTTTTTTTTTTCTCTCCCCTGTTATCAGTTTGTTGATGAAGTCATTATGAACTGAAGCCGGGTTAGAGATGGCCTTATTTTTAGCAGGTAGACTTTTAATGAGCTCTATTGTAAAGGTAGTCATGTTGATTTGCTTACATTTCTTTTTTTCTCTTTCCTTAGAAACCCCCAGTATTGAAAAGCTACTATCAAAGGACTGGAAAGACAAACTTCTTGCAATGGGATCAGGGAACTTTGGTGAAATAAAAGGTAAACTATTTGTAATGTTTCACTAAAATGTGTGTACAAAAATGAAGTTAATATTTAGGAATATTAATGGTGATAAAGCACATCTGTCCTTGCAGCCTCCCCTTATCTTATTTTTAGTTTTCCTGTCTTTAGTAAGGGGGATATATCACAGTTCTGATTTTTCTTGGTCTGTGTCTTATATGATAAATTGAATGTTCCTTAAACAGCATTATCTATAACAACTTTTGGTTTTCATCATTTAAAGAATTAACTTAATTTTTTCAGTAAAAATGGATCACATAGTATTAAAAGCTGCATTTTATGAAATGGTTTTCTATACTTTACACAGTGAACAGTAGAAAAGTGCAAAATCTACAGTTTAAAGTAGAAAAATGATGAATGGTGAAGACTGAGTAAAAGTTTGTTACTAAGGATCATTTTTTGTTGTTGTTTTGAGTCTATATTACTAAGAAAAAATTCTATCTAGATTTTATGACACTGGCTAAATTTTAATAAAAATTCACTAGTAACAAGATAAACTTCTTAAGATTAGAATAAATTATCTTCTCAATTGTTCTTAAAGTATTTTTCTTCCACATCATATTAGTTTGCTATTTGTTGCTATTGGGCAATTTTCATTATGAGTTCTAAAAAATTAACTCTAAAAAAAGTTACTCATCAATATTAAAATAGTTACATATTACATTTATATATTGATAGTGACTGGATGAATATTTAAGAAATCACCAGATTTATATTAATATACATGTAGAAACATGTGTATAAATAACTGGGTTTTTGCATATGTGTGTGCATGTATTCCCCAATGAGAGAGAAAATGAATCACTTAAGGATCTACTGCATTGAAGCATCTTGGAAAAAAAAACAAAACATAGATCAGTTCTCTGAAATATTTGTGGTGTATGACATTAGCATCCTTGCATTTGGAAACTTCTGTAATATGTTTGATTTTTTAATTCCCTAATTTTTTGAGTTTACATTTAATGCAGGCTATCATTAAGTGTGAAGAGAATAAACAAACTGGTGGGTGGTAACAAACAGTAACCAATATCTAGAATATTCTAACAGAGAGTAAGTAATAGGTTTAAAGAACTGGAAAAGTTTAAAGGGAACGGAGAAGTTTTGTTTTTGTTTTTGTTTTTTTTTTTTTTTTTTGAGGCAACTGATCCTTCCCATGATTTGCTGGGTTTAGCCTCGGCCCCGGAGATCCAGGATGCTTTCCCTAAGGGCCTTCTTTCCCCTCTCAGCTGGGTGATAACAGAGTGGAACAGAGAAGACTGCCTGTTCCCTGCCTGTGATCTCATTCTATTGAGGAATACCCATTTTCCCTCCCTCATTTCCCTCACAAGTCTGACTTAAAAGCCGCAGAAGCAGCGATGATAAGCAGAGAAGAGACAGGCTCCAACGTCCTTTCAGGCTTGCCTGTGGGGTTAGTTCATGAAGCTCTGTGTGGTCACAAAAGAAGTTTCTGTCTTTAATTTGGAGTTTTTTAAAGCTTCAGATTCAGTGCAGAAGTTTTATTATTGTCCTCTGGTTCTGTTCAAAAGCTATTTTGAGTGCATTTTAAAAGCAACTTGAAGATCTTGCTTCTGCTGGTGTATGGTTGTTAGGTGCACAGATCATGATTAGCACTGCATTCCTTTATTGTTTTTTCTTCCAGACTAGCCATAACATTGATGATCATTGCCTATTGTTTATAGGTGGGTAAACAGTGAGTGTGAGAGGACAATAGAGCAGTGCCCTCTGGAGGTAAATGGATTTGACTTATTGGATCTCTGGGTTAGACACTACTTAGAACCCTGGAATGTAGGTTTGCATGTCCTCTCCAAGGAATTAGCAAGAACAATTGCTTAAGCTGTTTGGAAGCAAATTTTAATGAGGTAAATAAAGGTGAAATCCTCATACTAAATATATATATTAGTAATATATATAATATATAATTATGTATAATAATATATTATATATTATATAATATATAATAGTATATACTATATAATATATATACTATATATAATATATAGTATATATTATTATATATAATTATATATATATTAGTATGGAAAGGTAACTGAGAGCTGTTTGGGTTTTGAATCTAAAACTTTGAACAAGGGGGCCGGGTGGTGGCGCTGGAGGTAAGGTGCCTGCCTTGCCTTGTGCTAACCTAGGACAGACCGCAGTTCGATCCCCCGGTTCCCCATATGGTCCCCCGTGGCTGCCAGGAGCGACTTCTGAGGGAATAGCCAGGAGTAACCTCTGAGCGTCACCGGGTGTGGCCCCAAAAAAACAAAACAAAAAAAAAAAACCCTAAAACTTTGAACCACTTTGATGACTGGGTAGTTTATTAAGGATAATTTAATACCAGGCACGTGAATAGAATGTTTTCACATGTTAGAGTGTTTATGGCTTTGCCCTTATTTTCCCCAGTCTTCTGAATGGAAACTTTTCCATTCACACAGATCAGTTTTCCTTTCACTTTTTATTTGTTCAGGTAAAGTGTAAGTGATGGAATCAGGATGTATCTGTGTGTTTGCATCCGATATTTCATACTGACATCTAAATGAGAATTGATTTGAGTGTCTAAGTTCAGGCTTGACAAAGATGCTAAGAGTTAATGGCTTGAGGACATTTGTATAAATATTAAAGTGGCTGTTGGGAAAAAGTTTGAAAAACTGTCTTTGAATAATTATATTGAAAAAGTAATAGTAATAAACCAAAACTAGAACTAAACGTTATGTGTTTGGGATCATTTAGATCCCCCAAATAGTTGTCAACCTACATAAAACCAGTCTTATTTTTCTGGGGAAACAGTGCTGAGATAGTAAAGACTATCATAAAAAATATTTTTCATAAAAAAAGTATTTTTCAGGTTCGATTATTTTTCTCATTAAAATGTATGCAACTTTATTTATGACTGGACACTTTGAAAGTACAGAGTAATTAGCTTATAGCTTAAAGTCATTTTAGAAAATATTTTTCTACAGGACCTGCTTGTGGTGCAAGCAATAAGGTATTTGCCTTGCCCGCACTGTCCTAGGATGGACCGCGGTTTGATCCCCAGGCGACCCATATGGTCTTCCAAGCCAGGAGCGATTTCTGAGTACATAGCCAGGAGTAACCCCTGAGCATTGCTGGGTGTGCCTCCTCCCCTCCGCACTCTCCCAGAAAAAAAGAAATAAAGGAACGGTCCTTGTACAAAACCCACAGAAAAGGATACCAGATCCAGCTTTTTTAGACCAAAGCAGTTTGATTAATGAAAGCCTTGACCACACAGCTTATATTTTGATGTGTTACTTGAAGGAATTGTTACCTTATTTCTATTTTGTCTTTTCTGAGATGAAAATTTGTTACTTATCTATACCAGAAGCACTGAAGATAGCAGAAGTACTAGTTAAAGATAATGTGAATGATGAAGAATATTCACAGAGAGAGCAACCTTGTTAAGGAGTTGTGGGGTCATGAGGTGTCTTGGCCCACTATCTGCTCCCAAGGTGCCATAGTTTCTCCAGGTCATTCTTTCATATAAAAGCCATTGCCTGCACTTCACTTGGGAATCCAGTCACTTTGACTGACTTGAACATAACAATTGTGTTTCAACAGTCATTGCAAAACGTATAGTATACAGGCTTTATATATTTGTAGAATTGTAACATCTGTAGACAAAGTTCTCACAAAATTTTCTCTTGGGGAAGAAATAAAAGTAGGGCATTAATTGAAAGGTTTTCAGACAAGCCACTCAAAAATATCAATCTCTACCTGTTGTCTTTGAAGAATTCTTTAGAGTCTGGTTGCTTTCCAGTTGGTATCATCCAGGTACCTTCTTACTTTTCTCAGAATATATTCATTCGGGTCTGAAAAGTGTTGAGTTTGTTATGAAGAAAATACCAGCTGCATTCAGTAAAGTAAAAATGGATTCCTTGTGAAAGCTATAATTTTTTTCTAGAAGAGGGACATTAAGGTAAACTCCCCACAGCACTAGAATGTCCATAATGGATGAGACGAAGTAATGTATTTAGCAGTTGTATCACCTCTTAAATTACTACTCAAGATTAGAGGAGCTTAAAGTTGCATAAAATTTTGAGATGAAAGAGATACAAAAATTCAGTATGTGTCTTGAAGAGAAAGGATTCTGTTTAAATAATATCTGCAACTTTGAAAACAAGCTTGGAATAGGAATAATTTCAACGTCATTCTCCTTGCAGTTGTGTTCAGTTTTAGAGCATGTAAATTAATCTCAATATTTAGGTAGGTAAAGATTTGCAGCATGCTGAAGATTGTTTATAATCCATTATTTTAAAATTGAATCAGATTGCATAGTTTATTAATCGTAACTTTGTGACTACTTTATTTGTATATAAGTTAAAGCATGTCTGCGCATTTTTTAGGTTGGAAATGTTGATTATTTTCTGAGGGAACTGGTGGATCTGGAATTGGTTCAATAGAAATTTGTCAGCCATAAGGAAGATACATAACATTTAGTTATTTATTTCCAAATAAAGTCAATGTTTGATGTTTTTAATATACAAAGTTTGTTGCATATATAGTTCCTCCATAGCTGCTTATAAGTTATTTTTCCACCTTTCAAAAAAACTGCTTCATAGAAACGGAGAAAGACTATTAGTATACAGCTTTAAAAGTTTTCTTTTAATTTTTTATTTGTAATTATGAAAACAAAGATGCAAAGAAAGAGGACAAGGTAAACTTTAAAAGTTTTAAAACAAGTCTGGTAATAGTTATAATAACAGAAATTAACTGTACGTTTTTAATGCAATAAATGGTTTGCTCTGTCTGACATACCAGATTCTTAAGCCAGTGACTAAAGTGATGAGAACAGGTTGGTCAGTTACAAGACTTTGATAGTGATTTTAATTTTAATGTTTAATTTTGATAGTGATTTTAATTTTAATTTTTAATTTTGATAGTGATTTTAATTTCAATTTTTAATTTTGATAGTGATTATTCAGTTCACCAATAAAGGATGCATTTTATGTATCCTTTAAAGCAGGGCTTATCTGGGGTCGGGTGGTGGCGCTGAGATAAGGTGCCTGCGCTAACCTAGGACGGACCGCGGTTTGATCCCCCGGTTCCCCATATGGTCCCCCATGCCTGCCAGGAGCAACTTCTGAGCGAATAGCCAGGAGTAACCCCTGAGCATCACTGGGTGTGGCCACCCCCCAAAAAAAAACAGGGCTTATCAGTTTAAGCATTAAATAATATGTTTTAAATATGGGTTTTTTTATTTGAAAATAAATGTACTAAACACTTTTTCATTTAAAAATATGTCAGTTAATTTAACAAGTATTCATTATTGTGAGGGAGGAGATTTTAAGATTAATCATAAAACATTTAAATTGCATGTTATGAAAGCCAAAGCTTGCCTCATCACAATCATTGTATTGTGGAAAAACCTGAAATGTTTTTCTGTTTTAAATTTAGATTTTTCTAATTAGTGAAGCATAGTGTAGGCAAAATGATCTCATACATTTATGTCTTATAGTGCTAAGATCTTGCAGGGATCAGGTCACCTTTTTATGGTTTATTTCATTGTGTATTTATTTAAAAATAATTGCAGAGGCTGGAGCAGTGATGCAAGTAGTAAGGCGTCTGCCTTGCCCTTGATAGATTAGGATGGACAGTGGTTCGATCCTGGTGTCCCATATGGTACCCTAAGTCAAGAGCAATTTCTGAGCACATAGCCAAGAGTAACCCCTGAGTGTCAGTGGGTGTGGCCCAAACAACCAAAAAAATTAGATGCAGATTAGTATTAATTAATGCTGTTTTATGTGTGAGCAATCTGTAAACAGGTTCTTTGCAAAATTATTGAGACAAATCAATTCTCCTCCTATATTCAAAGAAAGAATTGCAGTTTGTGGAGAGATTGCCTAACATCATATATTTGAAGTATGGCTTGAGCTGTAAGAAGCAACATATTAATTTAATTCTGCCTATCTGGATAGCTCTCACTTTTTGCATGATACTTCATAGTTTATCTTTAGTAAGTTTAGAAATAATGATTTCTAAAAGGCAACAGCCAACAAGATATCAACGTCTATATTATCATATAATAAATGATAATATTCACTACATATTTTAATTGAGCAAACTTCTGAAAGTATTTATATTGTAATAAAGGGTATTTTTAAAATGTTTGTTTAGTTTTGTTAATAAAAAAATAGAATATATTGGGGCCGGAGAGATAGCATGGAGGTAAGGCGTTTGCCTTTCATGCAGAAGGTCTTTGGTTCGAATCCCGGCATCCCATATGGTCCCTTGAGCCTTCCAGGAGCGATATCTGAGCCTAGAGCCAGGAGTAACCCCTGAGCACTGATGGGTGTGACCCAAAAAAACAAAAAAAAAATTTTTTTTCTTTGCTCATCCTATTTGTCCTTTAAATGAGTTTAAAAATAGTTGCAAAAAATAGTTTAAAAATAGTTGAATGAAAATTGTCATTCATTCTTCTTCTGATGAAGAGGACTTCTTTTTCTCTCATGCCATAAAATAAAGCTTCAGTTTATAAACTTAGTTTTCAATTCATTATATTTTAAGTTCATGGAAAATACTAGTCTGTCTAAATATATTTCATGTTGTAAAGATCTAACTGTAGCAAGCATAGACTTTCTAGACTTTGCAGTCTAGGAGGCATTTTTTTGAAGCATAACTTTTGAAGATAGTATATCAAATCTTAAATTTCAAGTGAGGCATCAATTGAAAGTAATGGGTGTATTATAAATGATAGACCAAGAATATTCAAATAGTAGTACTGAGAGTAAAGAAATAAATAATAATAAATCACTCCTGGTAAAAGAAAAAGTAATCTTCTTTGAACTGGAGTGATAGTACAGTAGGTGTGATAATTGTTCTCATATGGCCAACCAGAGTTTATTGCCTGGCATTCCTTAAAGTCCCTTGAGTCCACTAAGAATGATCCCCGTGTTCAGAGCTGGGTTTAAATTCTGAGCACCTCCTGATGTGTTGCACCCCTCCCCTCAAAAATTACTTATTTAGAAATGACAACTTTATTTGTTTAAGGGAGGAAATAATTGCTAGTTTTCAACTGACCTCAACACTATTGAACATTTCCCTTATTGAATGATTTTTGCTCTTTTCTTTATTTGGGTAATAACCTTATACTGTATACTTTGACTTTTGCACGGTTTGGTTTGGGTTTTTGAGTCATATCCAACTATAGTCAGTTACTTTTGATTGCACTCAGTGAACATTCCTAGTAGGAATCTGGGTACCATATTGGGTGCTAGGGATTAAACCCAAGTCAGCTATATCCAAGGCCAACACCTTGCCTGCTGTACTATATTTCCAGCCCCTATTTTGATGGTGATTTTAGCAAACCATATAACTATTTTATTTGTATAAAGGAGCTAATTGAAGCAATATTGCTTGTCTGATCTTTTTTTCTTCTCTCAAATGTATCTAAGGCTATTTCATAATCTAGATAAGAGACTTATTCTTGTATATGAAGTTGCACTTTGCATTTAGTCAAGGATATATTTTAATGTATTTATAAGTCGTTTTGTGGTATACACAATTTTTTAAATGCCAGATCTGTAGTATTAAACACACCAAATTAATATTATATCAGAAAAATTAAAATGTATTAGGAAAACAATAATTAAAAATATATATCAATAACTAAATAACATGTGAGCCTAATTACTAGAAACAGTAAAAATTGAATGCTGCTATAAAAATTAAAACAATGATTTCGATTGTTTCAGTGTTATTGTAGGCACTTTGGCAAAATAATGTTTTTATAATATGTATAATCTGATTAAAATTAATTTGGTTGACAGTATCATTTCCACTTAATTATAAACCTAGAAACAGACATTTTTGACCTATTTGTATGCTGTAGTATGCTTAGCACTAAAATAGTGTGAATGAAGGAGAAAGTCAATCATTTGGTGGTCCTCTAAGTACTAGAGTAACAGTAAGCAGGTAGGGCCTTTGCCTTGCAGTCAATCCAAATTCAATCCTCAGCATTACATATGGTCCCCCGAGCTTGCCAGGAGCAATATCTGAGAACAGAGCCAGGAGTAACCCCTGAGTGCCATTGGGTGTGGCCTAAAAAAAGAAAAAAAAAATGAATTGATCCTCTAATAGGTACAATTGTCTAGAGATAGTCTTGTTTATTTTCATCTAGCCAGTACTTCAAAACTTCCCAGGAAGATAATTTTCTAGTGGAAGAAGTTTGCAGTAAATGCGCCCTAATGATTGTACACTGAGTAAGGCAAGCTCAGCTGGTTTAATCTCCAAGACCACATAGGTTCCCTGAGAATCTCCAGCAGTGATTCGTAAACACAGAGCCTAGGAGTAAACCATGAGCATATCCCAAAGGATTAAAAAACATTGAATAGTTTCTTCAGGCAAGCAATTGGAATGCAAAGACCTTAAGTTGGGATCAAGTTTGCTTCTTGGTATTAAATGAACTTCCAGGAGGTTCAGTGACAGAAGCACATTGGCCAAAGTGAAAATGGAAGGAGATGATTCTAAAGAAGGCAAGAACCTGGCCATGAATTTATAGGGAGAGAGTTTCAATGTGTTCTATGAATGTAATAAAGCCATGATATGGTTTTACACAAGGCCTGTGGCACAATCTTGTTTACCTTTCTAATTGTATTGTCTGAGAACAGTTTTAGCAGGAAAACTAATGAAAGAAGATCAATAGTGTTAGAGAAGTTTTTGTAGTAGTAAAGGCATGAATGGTATTCAGGTGGTAGCCTAGTTTATGAAATTGTAGCAGACATGAAGCTATATGAATTGATTAATAATTTATTTTATGGTCGGTTGCAGATGAGGGATATAAGCAATGACTTGATGTCCATATTTCACTGGGAAGAAAGATCTCAAGCTTAATATTTTTTCTCACAACTTCTATAATGTCTTTAAAGAGTTATATTAAAAATGTTTTTATTTGTGCTAATTTTATGGAAAATTCAGAACAGTGATTGTCAATGTATGTAGTTAGTAGGCAGTGAAAAGAACTTAAAAAGAATCTTTCAAACTTTTACCTCAGTCATTTGTCATTCTAAGGTAATCAGAGCAAAGTTTGCATTGATTAAGACACATGAGAGTAAAAATAATGAATCATGAAAGTAACTTACTGTTCTCCACATATGGCACACCATTGACTTTCTGAATCTGATAATCTGTTATGCATATAGGTATACAGTGTTCTAGAATATTACATACTCATATGTATGAAATATATATAAATATTCAGTATTCAGTATAAAATACTCAGCAACTGGGGGGCCGGGCGGTGGCGCTGGAGATAAGGTGCCTGCCCTAACCTAGGATGGACAGCGGTTCGATCCCCCCGTTCCCCATATGGTCCCCCGTGCCTGCCAGGAGCGACTTCTGAGCGAATGGCCAGGAGTAACCCCTGAGCGTCGTCGGGTGTGGCCCAAAAAAAAACCAAAAAAAAAAAAAATACTCAGCAACTGAATCAAAGTGAAGAAACATTATTTGTTCTTTCTATTAGATGGACCTTTGAAGTTTCCCAGTGATCTAGATTAA
>PVKC010027418.1:0-15761 GCA_004027635.1 Crocidura indochinensis | reverse complement strand
GGCAGTCTCAGGGATTCAGTGCCAATGCTTCAGCCAGCCCGGCGACTCCTACCACTTGGGCACTGTGACCATGGGTGGGGCCCTGCTTTGTTTTTCTAAGCTGCCAGTAGGTCAGCCATGGAATAAGTTGGAATCTCCTGCTTTTTGTCACCCCACTAGCCTAGTAAGGAAAACTAAAGAATGGCCACTGCAGGCTTTGCTCCAGATCTTCTGTTGAATTAATCATAGGCAAGGCTTAAAGCAGTCCTGCATGCCCTTATGTTTCACAGTCAGATGAGGCTCAGCTATTGCAGTATGAGTCACCTTTGGTGAGTTATTTGAATAGTGCCCCCCTCCAAATCTCAACTTTCTTTGCCTTTGGAAGACTGGACGATTGGCTGGTGTAGCTGCAGGGTATGGCAAACCAGGGCATAGAGGAAGTGGGACTGCAGACTCCAGATCGAAAAATACTCAGATAGGAAGACCAGGGGCTTGATGCTCTTGGCTGACTTCACCACCCACCTTCACAGGATCTCACCTGTTCTCCCCTCTGTACATTCCCAATTTGTGGAGCTTTTCCTTCGCAAACTCCACAAGCTGCCCTGGACTTGTGTTCATGGTTCATTTCCAATCAAGATTCGCTCTAGACTGCTTTCTTGCTTTGGTGCTTATTGGCACTTCCTTGGGAGTTGAGTCCTTGCAGGTGTTCTTGTGCATGAGCATTTCTGATGCATGAAGATGCTGAGAGAATCCTTTGTTTTTCCAGCTTCCTGCTGAGCTGGGAGTGGCAGATTCTGGCAGCTGACTTACTGGGCTCCATTGCCCCCACAGACATGATGTACATGACGGGGACAAAAGCAGGCATGTGAGAACCATGTTTATGTGCTGTCTGGTACTCTTGGCACAGGATAGCACATGCCTGTTCCCACACCCACTGTGTCAGTAGAAGGCCTTTCTTTGAGGACTTGGTTTTTGGAGATGTCATCATTTGTGTTAGAGTTGACAGGTTTATCCTTTCTCCTCTCCAGAGACAGAAACTCAGGCCTGGCATCTATTCTTACTGGAGAATTATGGGGAAGAAAGATGGAGACCACCAGCCTTCTGGGCTGCTGGGGCTTAGAGATGTAGGAGCCAGGCCAGGCTCTTATGGGGCAGAAGAGAGGACAGTGAGACATCAAGGGAGGCTGTGCACAAATGCCCTTTTACACAGAGGCAGGTTTTATTTGTTTTGTTTTGTTTTGGGGCCAAACCCTGCGGTGCTTGGGTTACTTCTGGCTCTGGGCTCAGAAATCGCTTCTGGCAGGCAGGCTTGGGGGACCATATGGCATGCCAGGAATCAAACCCAGGTCCATCCTGGGTTGGCTACATGCAAGGCAAGTGCCCTACTGCTGTGGCCCCCCGAGGCAGCTTTTGGTCTTTTTCCTTCAGTCGGGCTTCAAGCACTTGGGCATTGCTTGCATGTATTTATCCTTTTAGCCCCAAGTGTCAGCCCTCTGGGGTTCCCAAGATGGCACCCAGCCTGCTCCCTGCCTGCATTGATTCTCTGACTGACTTGGACAAGAACATTTCCCTAGTGATGCAGATCTTGTTTATGCTGGCAGTGGCACTTTTATTTCTTCCAGTGGAGACATTGCATTTTAGTTGGGGCTGAGTCTTGGCTGGTGAGGACATTAGCTGTCCCTCCTGTTTCTCTGGTGCTGTGCTGAGTTTTCTTTTTTGTGTGCTATCCCCTCACCTTTTCTGGTTGGCTCCATCCAGTTCAGCTCCTGCCCCCTGAAGGTCACTCCAAGTCTGGTTTATCATTGGATCTCTTAAGTGCCTTCTGTGGTAGGTAGGAGTGACTGAGGCCATCATGGCAGGGTGCCCTCTCTGGACATTTGTCTACTCTGGGTTGCTCGGGACTGGGTGTGCAGCCAACTTGCCACTCTCTTATTTTCATTAGCACATAGCTATGACATTTTTCTTCTAGACAAAAGTGTTGCCGAAGACTTGCTAACACTATTTATATCAAAAATAGAGTTGGGGCCCGGAGAGATAGCACAGCAGTGTTTGCCTTGCAAGCGGTCGTCGATCCAGGACCAAAGGTGGTTGGTTCGAATCCCAATCCCGGTGCCCCATATGGTCCCCCGTGCCTGCCAGGAGCTATTTCTGAGCAGTCAGTCAGTAGTAACCCCTGAGCACTGCCGGGTGTGGCCCAAAAAACCAAAAAAAAAAAAAAAAAGTGTACTTTTAATTACACTGAAATAGGGGGCCGGAGTAATAGCACAGCAGTAGGTCATTTGCCTTGCACACTGCCAACCTGGGATTGATCCACGGCATCCCAATATGGTCCCTTAGCTGCCAGGAGTGATTTCTGAGTGCAGATCTAGGAGTAACCCCTGAGTGTTGCCAGTGTGGCTCAAAAAACAAAACAAAAAACAACACCAGAAATCAATTGCATTGAAATAGCACTGTGGGGGAGACACTTGCCTTGCACACGGCTTACTCACATTTGACCCCTGACATTCTATATGGTCTGAGAGCCCTGCCAGGAGTGATCTCTGAGCACCGGCATGTGTGTGGGTCCCAAACAAGCAGTGGCACTGAGTGCTCCTCAGTGAGAGCCCTGGCTGAGTTCTATATTGTCTGGAATCATCAGTAGTTGGATTGCAGTTGTAGGTTAGAACTTGACACTGGTTTCTGACCCAGTTTTTTTCCCTGTCAGGACAGTAGTGGTCCTAGGACTGCTTCCAAGTCTGCTGAGAGATGTGCCTATGGTAACTCAGCAAGCTTCTGTGTTTGCTGCAGAGAGATGTGCTGGTCACTTGCCTGCCCTGAACTGTTGTGTGTCTGAACCCTGGAAGGCTCTTAGAACTGCCCATGCTGTTTGTGTTGCTTGCCCGTTGCCTGTTGTCGCATGGTAGCATGTGCGATCCTACTCGCCACATACGTGGTGATGGCAGTACTTGTAAGTGACCTCTTTGAGACTGAATTGTTACTGGGCCCCAGCTTTCTTGAGGTGATTTGATGTGTGCTTGTATGTGTCATGCCTCTGCTCATGGGCTTTCTCAGCTTGTAGGAATTATTGATTCTCATCTAGGGTTAACAGCTTTTCATTTATTTTGTCAAGGACAGAAAAGGTGATCTTGGCCTTGAACTGTACAGAATCATTATTCAGTTCCTCTCTCCTCAGTTCCTTTCATTCATTTTATTCACATTTGATCTGAGACATTAAGAAGGCTTCTTTTAAGGCATCTGTGACTTTACACTATCCTTTTTGTTTGCTTCTCAGCCACACCTGGCAGTACTCTGGGCTTACTCCTGGCTCTGTGCTCATGGATCACTCCTGGGGACACAGGGAACCATATGGGATGCTGGGGATTGAACCTGGGTTGGCTGCATGCAAGGCTAGTGGCCTCCTCACTGTCCTTTGTCTCCAGCCTACATCTTTTAAGAGGAAAGGTGCTACTTTCTTCGCAGCAAATGTCCTTGGTGATGTCAGGACCCTGGCACTTACAGGTTGAGTATTCACTCTGGCTCTCTGCTGCAGCAGCCTCAATCTACTTTTGTTTCCCCTTGGTTCAGGAGGGGCTGGGCTGGTTGATTTTTCACCTGTGTTTCTTGCCCTGAGGCTGGCTTCTAGCATAGGCAATGTGCACTCTCTGTGAACACAGGTCAGTGTTCTGAGACTTCTGCTTCGTGTTGTTGGAGGATGATTCACCAGTAGTCGACAGTTTTCCTTGATGCAGACCATATGGTATTCCGCACGGAACAACAGCACCACAGCCCAGAGTGTATGTGCTTTGAGATATTATCTAGGATAAGGCTTTCTTCCTTTGCAGTTTTTTGTTTTTGTTTTAGGGCCACACCAGGGTGCTCAAGAATAACTCCTGGAGTGCTCAGGGAACCATATGGGATGCCAGAGGTTGAGCCCGGCTTGGCTATGCAAGGCAAACGTCCTCTCCACTTGACTATATCACTCTCCCATGGAGCTTATTTTGATGGAATCCCAGGATTAACGTTGATGCGGTGTTGCAACACTTGTTCATTGAGTCTCACTTAAGTGTGAGCCACTGGAGGTGCACAGTGACATCACTGTGTGAGAAGGATCCTTGATTACATAGTGTTGCTATCTGCATAGACTTAGAGAAATTGGGGCTGCCACAGACATTGGGATCCCCATGTGTAGTCAGGAGGCGATGTCTGTCTCAGTTTTGAGACTGTTGTCTCTTAGGTCTGAAGGGGAAGCTGATCTGCTTTGTAGGGGGCCTTCTTTCTCTGGAGGTGTCTTCTGGCTTGGGAAGATGCACTTTATTGATATATATATTCATGCCTTTGACACGAAGTTATACCTTAATTATATATCAATTAAGCTTGGAAAAATCAGGTTCTTAAGAAAGAAAGCTGCACTTTTGTGTGTGTGTGTGCCTGTTTGTTTGCTTTTGGGTTTTACCCAGTGGTACTCAGGGCTTAGTCATTGTTCTGCACTCAGGGATCATTCCTGGCAGGTTTGGGCGACCATATGTGGTATCTGCTGCCTGGGATAAAACTATGTATGTAGTACGTAATGTATGTAGTTAGTGCCTTCCCTGTTGTACTATTACTTCAGTTTCCTGTCAGCTTCTAGCTCGTGCCTGTATCAGGCCCCTCACCCGTGATCCCTGGTTCCTTCTGTTTGCAGTTTCCTCTTCTTTGACAGTGGGTTTTGAAGTAAATACTATCATCTCCAGTACCTGGACTACACCACACCCCAAGCTATTTCTGTGTAAAATAAAAAGAAAATTGCATTTTATATGTGAAAGCCTAATTTGCTTCAAGGTTGTTTTCTTTTCACATTCTCATAATGTGTATTATAGGAACATTTAAAATACAGGAAAGCTCAAAAAAAAAAAAAAAAGTCATCACTGCCCAGAGAAACTGCACATCAGCCCTGGAGAATGTGATCCCAGGGGCGCTGGTGAAAACTGGTTAGGCTCTTGGTGTGACAAGCTCTGCAATTTGACCAGACCATAAGAGTGCAGGTTTATTATCACAGAGAATATCCCACAGTCCACCACTAGCCTTATTTAGAACCTTCCTCAAGGAGCTGTGGTACATGTACATGTACATGGCTGTGGTTCATTCTGTAAGCCCTGTTCTGTCATTCTGACATGGGCAGGTGATGGTATATCTGTCTAACCACCAAGCTTCCTTAGCTTCTTGAAAATGGGCCGTGTATTACTTCACATTTCTTGCCTTTAACCATCCTTTTATTGTCGAGCTTTTAGACCTCTTTGGGTCATGTGCCTAGACCTCCTCTTCCTGAGGGTCCCAGCTGGCCCGTGTTCCATAGGTACTCTCTCTTGTCCTGTGCTTTGGATAGGTGCTAATTGTCTCTTTTTCTTTCCCATAGCGTTGCGTGGTGCTGCGTTTTCTGAAGTTTCCTCCAAACAGAAAAAAGGTAAGATAAAAAAGAAAAAAAAAGAAAAAAGGTAAGGTGAGGCATTTGCCACCCAGTCCTTCAAACATATTTAAGAAATTGGGCACAGAGATCTGCTTGGTTAGAAACTCACTGTATTTTGTAATGAGCTGTCATTTCTGCTAACCCCTGTACTTTGTATGATCTGGTGGGCTCCACAGAGGTCCTGTGGTGCTCACTTGAGCTCAGGGCTGCTCTCTAGATCTGGGTGTCCTGCTTATATCCAGGACATCCAGGTCCAGCTTGGCTTTACCATGGCAACTTTTCTGCAAGCCATTGCTGCCTCAGTTTCTCTGGGCACTGGGATTGTGCCTTTGGCAGTGAAGTCTGGGAATGCTAGTGGATATAAATTGGCCATCAGCCCTAACAGGCCCCTTAGATGGGCATTGGCTTTTTGTTTGTTGAGTCATCCAAGTAAAGTCATGGATGCCCATAGTACACCTTCCACCAACTGGTGGCCTGAGCTGGGTTTTGCTGTTGTGGTCTGGGAGGTAGGGGCTCTGTCCTTAGCCTAAAGGGAGGGAGGGGCAGATAGGTGCTTCTCTTACCTTAAAAAGACTTAGAGGAAGAGTGGGCAGTGGGTGGGGTAGAAATTGGATGCAAGAGCTGGGTGTAGGAGAGATGAGTCACTCTCAAGTTCAAATTAGGGAGATAGCCGGAGGAAGGTGGGGCTCACAGAGGGAGTGAGGCATGTACATGAGTGCTGTCATAGGAGGAGAGTGAGGCTATTGTGGTCAGTGTAGAGGAGAAATGAATGTGGAGTGGATACTAGCAGTGGTCTATTCCTGCTTTGCCTCTACATGGAGATGAGAAGTCATGTGGCACCTCAACTTGCCGCAAAGCTGTGGCCTGGGGAGGTCTAGCACTTGCTTCTGCCCCTCAGCTCCTCCTGTTTAAATTTCCATCTTCCAGAGAGCAGTTTGCCTTTATTTGTTACAGAGATGGCGTGGTATGACACCAGCCACGTTGTCACTGGGAAATATTATAGTGACTGTCACCAAAAGGAATTTCTCATCACTGGGTGTGTCTGTGACTTTCTTTGCTAATGTCACACTATATGTGTGTGTATCCATGTCTTTCCTTGCTACCCCATGCGATGCAGATATTTCCAGCTGCCTGACAGAGGACCCTTTCCGAAACTTGAGTAATGCCAGTTACCTAGCTCAGGGGTCCTTCCCTTGGATCAGATGGACAGGTCAACTTCTTGCCTCCTGGATCTCAAGGCTTATCTGCTCATGAAGGTCTTTTGACTAGGGAGATGGGTAATTTAAGTGAGAGGCAAAGAGTAAGAGACACATGACTAAAGACAGTGGTTCCCAGATCTAAGGGCTTTTCAGAGCTGAATTCCTCAGAATTCAGTGCACTGGGTTGAGTTTTCCTGGGATGAAGAGGGCAACAGAATCAACTGCAGGCTCTCAAATGGATGTTTTCAGTGTCTTGTGGGGTCTGGGGCACTGGTGGAGCCCCACTATTCCTAGGCTGACACTGGGCATTTTCTGAAAGGGGTTCTCTTTCCAGTCCCCCACTTCTCTTATGGCCTCAGAGCACCCTGCACTGAATGACTCCTGCTGGCAGGGATGTCCCCTTGGAGACTCTGACTTCAGGCTTTGTGTATTTGTTTTTTGCAGACATCAGAGGAAACATTTCGGCACCTGCAGAACATAGTGGATTTCAGCAAAAATGTCATGAAAGAGTTTTTGGGGGAGAATTCTGTCCATTGTGGGGTGAGTGATTTTTTTTTTTCTTTCTATATTTTTTTGGTTCAGACAGTCTCATCATGGGTCTGTTCTGTTTGTAGCACTTCTCAATTCTGGTTTGGGACTTAGTACTTACTGGTAGCTCCTCCTCTGCCGCCCTGGCATGGTAGTGCAGAAGACATCATTCTCCATCATACTCCATCTCCCTGCTGAGCATAACATAACATAACATAACATAACAGATTATGTTATACTTTGGCTATGCTGGTTGATGCCTGCCTCTTCCAGGGGGTGTGTGGCAGTGGACTGACTACATTTTTGAGAACTGAGAGGAATGCCCTATTTAGGCGAGGTCAGTTGTGTGGATGTACAGGAAAGTGATGGGGTAGGAAGCTACGGAGATCCTATTGTCTTGGTCCCCTTCAAGCAGGTGACAAGAGGCTTGCCTGGGAGGACTGTTTTCTGTCTTGGCTTTGTTATTTTGGGGGTGAGAGGAATCACACCCAGTGGTACTTGGATCTTTATCCTTGCTCTGCATTTCTGTTGGAGCCCATGGGACCCTGTATCATTGGCCATGTACAAGGCAAGTGCCTTAACAGGAGAGGGAGAGTAAGAGGGAAGTACTTGTTACTAAGAGAGAAGGAAGAGAGAGGAGAGGGCCAGAGAGGTAGCACAGTGGTAGGGCATTTTTCTTGCATGTGGCTGACCTAGGACGAATGCCGGTTTGATCCCCGGCATCCCATATGGTCCCCTGAGCCAGGAGCGATTTCTGAGTGCAGAGCCAGGAGTAACCCTTGTGCGCTCTCAGGTGCCCCTCTGTTCAGAAAAAAAAAAAAACAAAAACGAAAAAAACAAAGGAGAGAGGAAAGAAGAGGAGAGAGAAGGTGGAGAGAAAGTAGGGGGGAGGGGATGGGAGGGAGGGGACAGAGTGAGAGAGATTGAGATTTACTCAGCAGCTCCAGGGAGAGAGAGAGACAGACAGAGATGAGATAGACCCTTGGTGGCATTTGAATTGAGCAGACTTTGAACTCCTGGCTATAGGAGCCCCATGCCTCTGAGCTGCCTATTCTGGGCACTGCCTAGGTTTTGGTCTGGCCAGTGTGGGTGTGATGCTGGATACTCATTTGAGGGTGGCTCGTCCACTGACTTCTCCTTCATGCTCATGTACCCACCACAGTGAGGCCCAGTCTGGTTGGAGGTATGGGAGAGGACTCACCACTTGTCCCTTGTGCAGTGGTCTTAGGAACATGGGGTATCTCTGATCGTGTCCACACAAGACCATATTCAGGCAAAACCAGATGAGTAAGATCCTGTTTTCTCTGCTCACAACACGACTCAGAGCACAGCAGGGCCCAGGAGAGCATGGTTGCCTTTGTGCTCTGGAACCAGACACTGCCAGCCCCATGGGGAGCCTGGCAACCCCGCCCCCCCTCCCTTCAGTACGCTTACTCTATCTTGGCCCCGCCTGGCTTGCTCAGGACTGGTCTGGGCCTGTCCTGTGTAGGAGTTGGAGGATTATGACCCAGGAAGAGGCTGTTCTTGTTCTAGAGTTGGCTGCCTTGGTCCTGAGGTCCCTGAGATGGGTGTGCTAGTATTCTGCCCCCTCTGAGGTTGGATGTCCTGGATGGCCTTGGCTTCCATTTGAACTTGACCCCCCCGCCCCCCAACGTGTGGCATATGTGAGGTAGGGCTGCATGACTGTGCTTCTCACTGTGGGCCCTCCAGGCTCTCACAGTATTCACCCCTCTCTGTACTCAGTACCCCTGGGAAGGTAGATACCCACAGCAGCAAAGTGACCTGGCTATGTGTGGACCACCTGCCTCCCCTGTCCTCAGGTCTCATGGCTTTCAGCATTGGCTCTAGTATTTGGAGCATTTTATACGGTACTGAGGTTGACCCCGGGTTCTGTAGCTGTGTCTCTTTTAGGGCGATAGATAGTGGGGTTCAAGTTGGTCATGAGTCTGGAGCAGGAATTTCAGGGTGTATCATACAGTAAGAATTCTTACTGTAGGGGGCTGGAGAGATAGAACAGGACTTAATTAAGGTGCTAACCGAGATCCTTTGACCCAGAATCCAGTCCCTAGTTCCACAGAGTCCCCCAAGTACCACCAGGGGTCACTCCTGAGCACAGAGTTAGGAGTAGCTGCTGAGTACTATCTGGTGTGGCCTAAACAGCCCTAGCATTCTCCCCCACTCCCATTAATAGTTTTTATTGTAAGGACCTCGAGTAGTTCCATCAGTTAGGGTGCATGACCTGGTTTCAATTCCTGGCACTACCTGACCCCCCTCACCCCCAAGTATCACCAGGTACAGCTCACATTGGCCCAGGTCATCTGTACATCATAGGGCCAGAGTGGCATGTGGCCCACCTAGTATCACAGGGTACAGCTTACTGCTGACTCAGTTCATCCCAGCACTCAGCAGTGATAACTGAGAATCATTGGGGCGCACACACCCTGGACCTCCCGAGCACCTTTTGGACGTTGTATTCAATATTGTGTCTCCCATCTCCCCCCAAAAAAGAATTTCTGCTGTAGACTTTGTTTTGCTTTTGGACCACACCCAGCTGTACTCAGGGGGTTGGCTCCTCGCTCAGAAATCGATCCTATGGGAATCGAACCCAGGTCTGTCCTGGGTCAGCCTTATGCAAGGCAAACGCCCTACTGCTGTGCTATCTCTCCGGCCCTCCTATAGACTTTTGGTATGGGTTTGGAATACTACCAAAATAGACTGAAAATCAAGAATGTAGAGTTGGACTGTAAGGCACTTGCTTTGTGCGCTACCAACTTGAGTCTATCCTGACACCCCTTGGGATCCCCTTATTCTCATCAGGAGTGATTCCTTAGTGCAAGGCCAGTAGTAAACTCTGAGCACTACTGGGTGTGAATCAAAAATCAAATACTAATGGGACCGGAGAGATAGCATGGAGGTAAGGCATTTGCCTTTTATGCAGAAGGATGGTGGTTCGAATCCCTGCATCCCATATGGTCCCCGAGCCTGCCAGGAGTGATTTCTGAACGCAGAGCCAGAAGGAACCTCCGAGTGCTACCGGGCGTGACCCAAAAACAAAAAAAATGAAATACTAAAAAGAATGTCAAATGTTGTTGGTGACAGACCTTTCCAAGCAGTTAGCAGGAGTGTCAGAGTCAGGAGTCCCCACCTTTGGCCTAGACTTGCTCTGTAGCTCTCCAGTGTCACCTGGTGCTAGTGACTGCACCATGAGCTTTTTGAATTTTTTTTTTTTTGGGGGGGTCACACCCAGCGGTGCTCAGGGGTTACTTCTGGCTCCATGATCAGAAATTGCTCCTGGCAGGCACAAGGGACCATATGGGGCACCGGGATTCAAACCGATGACCTTTTGCATGAAAGGCAAACGCCTTACCTCCATGCTATCTCCCGGGCCCCTAGCTTTTTGAATTTTTATAGTTCTTCCTCTTTTTCATTTTTTTACCATACTGATTCAGAATTGTCTTTTCAGTATTTTATCATTCATTAGTTTATTTAGTATTTTTACGTAAATGCCCAGCAGGTTGGGCTGGATGATGAGGGATCACACATTGAGCGCTGTAGGTCAGTGGTGGGCAGCCGGGTGTGAGGGGCCAGTGTAGACTGTGGGCAAGAACTGGAGGTGAAATGGGGTCCAAGCATCCATGACTCAGTTGGGTTGATGCCTTAGGATTTCTTTCAGCGGTCAGATTTCTGGCACTCTTGGACAGTGGTTGTGGTTCAGTGGTAGAAGGCATATCATGCTGTGTGAAGCCCTGGGTTCAATTCCCAGTACACCTCAATATAACAGTATAAAGAACAGAAGCTGGGGGAGCTAGGAGTAGCTGCAGAGTATTATTGGGTGTGTCCCTACTATACCCCCTCCTGGAAAAAGAATTTTTTTTTTGCCACTCTGGAAATGGTGAGCAGTGTGGTCTAAAAGTGTTTTAATTTTGGGAACATGCAGAGAAAGAATGAAGTAAAATTGTTCTTTGATTTCCCTCGCAGGCCAGCTGTAGAGAACTTCTGCCTTGTGTGTGAGACTGTGGACTCAGTCCCTGGTACTACACACCCACTTACCTCCACAAAAAAATTATGGACCTGAGAGACAGGAGTCCCCACCTTTGGCCTAGACTTGCTCTGTAGCTCTCCAGTGTCACCTGGTGCTAGTGACTGCACCATGGCCCCCTTAGTTTTGCCTATGCTGCCTCTGCCCATGGAATCCAGCTGTGGCTTCTATGCAGCCCAGCATTGCGCTGTGCTACATCAGGCACCTCTTCAAGAGAGGGTCTTTTCTTTCTTTTCATTGAGTGGGGAGGACATTTGTTTGCCTTACACATGACAGACTTGGACCCCCTCTCCCATCTAGGA
Source organism: Crocidura indochinensis (assembly GCA_004027635.1). Taxonomy (NCBI): domain Eukaryota; kingdom Metazoa; phylum Chordata; class Mammalia; order Eulipotyphla; family Soricidae; genus Crocidura; species Crocidura indochinensis. The sequence continues at coordinate 4,292 of PVKC010027418.1, read as the reverse complement.
ATGATCCCTGAGCACAGCCCTAAGCAATGTGTGTGTGGTCCCAAAACCAGAAGAAAGAGATAAAAAACCCTCCTTTGTTTGCTTTCAAATGTACTCAGTATTGGCCCTTCAGTTCATGTTACTCAGGACATTTCACTGGAGATTTTTCCCGAATGAGCAGGTCCAGTGGTATTACAAGGAAATGCCTGGTAAAGATATATCTGCAGGTGTCCACTGCTATTGGCCACTTAATGTGCAAACTCACAAGAGGGTAGGAGGAATCTGTGAGTAGGAGCCTCACTAGCTCTGCTGAGGCTTCTCAGTGCAGGAAAACGTGTCTCCATTTAATCTGGGCAGTTATTTCGTTCTTGAAACACACTTTCTGAAGATTTTCTTAGATGTGAGCAAACAAAATCTGCCTCCATTTTAACCATTTTTCTTTTTTGGTTTTTGGGCCACACCCAGTGATGCTCAGGGGTTACTCCTGGCTATGCGCTCAGAAGTCGCTCCTGGCTTGGGGGACCATATGGGAAACCGGGGGATCGAACCACGGTCCGTCCTAGGCAAGCACAGGCAAGGCAGGCACCTTACCTTCAGCACCACTGCCCGGCCCCCATTTTAGCCATTTTTCAATATATAGTTCTGTAGCTTTCCATAGTGAAAATTTCTTGTTTGTTCTTACAGGAAGTTGTTCAACTGCCTTTAGATTTTGTGAAGCAGCTTTGTCTAAAGGTGCAGTCTGAACGGCCAGGTAAGAGAGCTGATTGCGCCTCCCTTCCTACCCATTGTGCCTGCCCTTCCTCTTGGACCCCGTTCTGTGACCTTAGCAACTCACAGCCTTCCTTCTCATAGTCAGACACAAACATGGGTTACATGGTGGTGAGGATAGACAGGGCTCCCAGAGGCACTGCCAGCATAGGGCAGGGGTGCTGCTCAGTTTCTTGGTATCTCTGGTGACCATAGCAGTGGGCGCAGGACTCCAGTGTCCAGGCTCAGGAAGTACGGTTACATGTGGCTTTGTGTTCTCAGCTGGACAAAGACAAATGGAACTTGTTCTAGGGCCAGCAGGATGGTGGCCCCTGTCTGCTTCTTAGGGGGAAAGTGCCTGACTTTGGGTGGTGATTTTTTTGTTTTGACTATACCCCATGATTTTAGGGAACTGCTCCCAGCTCTGTTTCTGGTTTCTGTTGCTGGTTGCTCCAGGGACCGAGTGACCATGCAGTGATGGACAGGGGTGGAATCTGGGTGGCTGGTGAAGGGTAGATGGGGGCTGCTATCCTTCTCTGAGTCCTAGAGAGGGCACCACATGGTGGCAGGCCCTGAGGACACCCTCACTTCTTAAGATATCAACACAGAGGGTGGGCAAGATGCATCTCATGTTTGGGGATTGCTGGGAGGACTAGTGGGTCTGTGGCCCGTCACTCCCTTCTGCTTACCCACATGCTTGCTCAATCCCTGTCCCCCCCCAGAGACCCAAATCCCCACCATGACACAATCCTATGTGCCTCAGGGTCCTGGGGGACAGCTTACACTTCTCAGGCATGTGACTTCCTAGATGCCAGATGCCAAAATTGAGCTTCTCCCCAGCCAGGCTGATGTCGCTGCCCCTTGTGGGCTCCCCTACTTTCTGCCCTGCTCAGCTGCTGTCCTTGCTCTGCTTCTCAGAATCACGCTGTGATAAGGACTTGGATACCCTTAGTGGCTATGCCCTGTGCCTGCCCAATTTAACCCGACTCCAGACCTACCACTTTGCAGAGCACCGGCCCATTCTGTGTGTGGAGATCAAGGTGAGCCCCAGGGAGGGCAGGGTGAGAGGGAGAGGCAGGTTGGGGAGTTTGTGAACCAACTCTGGGTATATTTGTGTGGTTCCTGATGCTTTCCACACTGGGACTGTTTGGAGAGACAGACAGACAGACACACGTGTGCACTCCAGAGACACATATGCCCCCTCAGACACACATGTATACATGCAAACACAATACTTAGACACACATACCCTGGCATACACATAGCCAGACACACAGATACCCAAATACCCAGACAGACTCACACACCACACACTGTTCTGTATTCTAGGAACTTGGTTCACTTGTCTAGACTAGGGTGGTCCCCTATCCCCTGGCTTCTCATGGAGACTATGACTCAGTGTTCCTTCTTTATCCAGGCAGTAAAGACTTTTGCTATCTTTGAGGGGCCAGACAGCTCCTGAGAGCCAGTTCCTTGTGCTTGTTTTGCCTTCCACACTGGACTCCACAAAGCTATTTGTCCTCGCTGTTGTCAGTGTGTCTTTATCCTAAGCCTCTGTGATAGGGACTTGTGGGTCACTCTTGTCCCAGAGTGCACAAGCCCATCCAGAGGTAATGTCTCAGATGATGGACAGCATGGTCCCCATCTAAGCACACATCCTATGTTTTCTAAGTGTTTAGAAATACGACTTTCACAAGGCCACAGCCCCTTGGCTTTGTGGGGTCTTATGTCCAGCCATTGAACCGTTTCTAGTTCCCTAGTTCTAGTTAGAGTAAAGAGGGCTCTGCTCTGTGAAGACAGTAATCAGGGCAAATCTGCATTCCTTGTATGTGGCCTGTCTGCAGTAGTAACCTAAATCACACAGGCACAGTTCCTTTGGCTGTCTAACAAAGACAAAGATGACTAGATATGAAGTCTCTTGGGTATCTTTGTCAAGCCAGCAATGCTGGCACCATTGATTTTTTTTTTTTTTTTTTTTTTTTTTGGTTTTTGGGCCACACCCAGTGACGCTCAGAAGTCGCCCCTGGCTGGCCTGGGGGACCATATGGGGCACGGGGGATCGAACCGCGGTCCGTAGCGTGGTAAGGCAGGCACCTTACCTTCAGCGCCACCGCCCGGCCCCTGATTTTTTTTTTTCTCCCATTGAAGGGTCTCACCATGGGGCTGTCTTCTCTGCAAAGGCTATTTGTGGAATGTGATGAGGAACCATTACCTCTATGCCTCGGTGGGTGATGTGATATCTCTTTATAGGTTCATGATTTCCCACTAAGCATGCTTTCTCCCATGTCTCTTGCAGCCCAAATGTGGGTTTATTCCTTTCTCCAGCGATGTCACACATGAGCTGAAGCATAGAGTGTGCCGATATTGCATGCACCAGCACCTCAAGGTAAGGGGAACCCTTGATTCAGGGCCTTTTCTGCAGAGTCAAATGTTGGGGTTGGATGAAGGTGACAGTCTACTTTTCAGAAGAGTAAGAGAAAATGTGGAGATTTATGATTTACTCCTTTTTAAAATTTTTATACTGAGGTAGAGGTGGAGTTCCTAAGCAATGCTCGGGTACCTGGGGCCACACTTGGTGACGTGGAATTGCAGGCTGCTGCTGTCTTATGCTTGCTTGCTGGATCAGCAGGGTCAGAGCTACTAGGCTGAACCCTCTAGTGTGCGTGTGTATGTGGTATGTGTATACAGGAATTAAACCAGGGTTTCATGCGTACCAAGCCTGTGTCATAGCCCTCAGATATAAATGTGAAAAATGCATGACATAAAATTTGCCATTTTAGCCAGTATGCCCATGATATTATGTATGTTTATGTTTTACCATCTTTACTAAGCACCCTCCTTCTTTTCCTCAGTTTGTTTTGCACTGGGGCCACACCTAACAATACTCAGGAATTACTCTGGTCTTTTCAGGAATTACTCCTGGTGGTCTTAGAGAAACAGTATGAGATGCTGGGGATTCAGCCAATGTCAGCCATGTGCAAGGCCAGTGCCATACCGCTGTACTGTTCTGACCATCATCACCCATTTTCATTTTTTTGTTTTGCTTTTTGTTTTTTGTTTCTTGGGCCACACTTGGTGACGCTTAGGGGCTACTCCTGGCTATGCACTCAGAAATCATCCCTGGCTTGGTAGATCATAAGGGATGCTGGGGAATCGAATCGCAGTCCGTCCTAGGTTAGCGTGTGCAAGGCAAACAAACACCCTACTGCTTGTGCCACTGCTCTGCCCCCCCCCCCCATTTTTATCTTGTACCACTGACATTCTTGTATCTTGGTGCTGGAGTAATAGCATAGCAGATGGTGCGCTTACTTTGTATGCAGCCTGCCTAGGTTTAATCCCCAGCATCCTGTATCTTTCCTCAGACACCACTAGGAGTAATTCCTGAATATGGAGCCAGATGTAAGAATTGGCAGGTGGGCCCGGAGAGATAGCACAGCAGTGTTTACCTTGCAAGCAGCTGATCAGGACCAAAGGTAGTTGGTTCGAATCCTGGTGTCCCATATGGTCCCCCATGCCTTCCAGGAGCTATTTCTGATTCTGAGCAGACAGCCAGGAGGAACCCCTGA
>PVKC010027417.1:0-15765 GCA_004027635.1 Crocidura indochinensis | reverse complement strand
TTTTTTTAGTTTGGTTTGGTTTTTGGGTCACACCCGGCAGCACGCTCAGGGGTTACTCCTGGCTCTATGCTCAGAAATCACTCCTAGCAGACTTGGGGACCATTTGGGATGCTGGGATTCGAACCACCGTCCTTTCGCATGCAAGACAAATGCCTTACCTTCATGCTATCTCTCCGGCCCCAGACACCATCTTAAGCCATCCATCTCTACTAACAAACAGCTGAACCCCTGGGGGGTGGGGAGAACCCAGGATGCCAAAGCAGCTGCTTTCTGAAGGCTGCTAAGATCTGCCTGTATGGTGTGGATGGCCCTGTGCTGTGGGGTCTGGCTGGGCCCAGGTGCTGGCTATAAGCCCAGATACCCAGTCAGGACTGTACAGGCTCTCAGCAGGCCCCTAGAGCATCTACAGACTATGCCCAGCTCTCTTCAGTCCCACAACTCCCTGTCCCCAGGGATCTTTCCCTCTGGGCTCATGAAAATCCTGATTTACCAGAAACACATTTTCTCAGCCTTTGCCTGAGGTATTTTTGGGTTTTATGTCACACTATTGATGCTCAGGGCCGACTCCTGGCTCTGGGCTCATAGATCAGTACTGGCAGGGCTCAGAGGATCAAATGGAGTTCCAGTGATTGAACCTGGGTCAACTTGCATAAGGCAAGTACCCTACCCACCATACTCCAGCCCTGTCTAAGAGTCTTAATTCAAACTTGATTTGTGGGGAGCTGGAGCCATAGCACAGTGGTAGAGCATTTACCTTGCACGTGGCCAACCTGGGACAAACCAGGGTTCAATTTCCAGCATCCCATATGATCCCTGAGCCTGCCAAGAGGGATTTCTGAGCACTACTGCGTGTAGCCCAAAAACAAATAAACAAACAAACTTGACTTTCAGGAGAGGATTGTTCTGGACTGAAAGCCCTGTGTAGGCTGCTTCCCTTTCTGAGACTTGGTTCCACTGTCTCACCATTCCCTCACCAGTCAGCATGTTTCCCTATTAACCATCCTCTTTTCTCTGGCTGCCTTTTAGATGTTCTGACTGTTCATTTTCAAGTCTGCCTGGATAATATTGGGATTTGAGAGCTGTGATTCCACATTTCTGATCCAATCTTGACCAGTTACAACTATTTTTCCTTTGAAGATGCTAGCTACCTTTTTGTTTCTTTTTCTCTTCTCCCTTTGCAGCTAGTCTACACAGTCTGGGCCTTGGCATCTGTTCAGCAATATTCACTTCTCTCCAAATCTATAGTATTCTCCAAACCTATAGTATTCTCTCCAAAACTATAGTATTCAGCTGACTACTCTGGCCATCACTGTACTTTTTTTTTATATTATAGTGTGGCTGCTCCATTTTCCACTTTCCTTTTTTTTGGGGGGTCACACCTAGCAATGCTCAGGGGTTACTTCTAGCTCTATGCTCAGAAATCACTTCTGGCAGGCTCAGGGGATCATATGAAATGCCAGAATTCGAACCACCAACTTTCTACATGCAAGGCAAATGCCTTACCTCCATGCTATCTCTCTGGCCCCTACTTTCCTTTTTTTTTTTTTTTGGTTTTTGGGTCACACCTGGCAGTGCTCAGGGGTTACTCCTGGCTCTGTGCTCAGAAATCACTCCTGAAAGACTCAGGGGACCATATGGGACACTGGGATTCAAACCACAGACCTTTTGCATGCAAGGCAAACACCTTATCTCCATGCTATCTCTTCAGCCCCAACTTTCCTTTTTTTATATTAAATATTTTGTTGTCTGGTGCTGTATATAAAATAATAACCCTGTGAAAATGAAATTCAGGAAAATTCAGGAATTCAATATGAAGGGCTGATGAAAGTGTAAGTGTATAGAGTTGGGCAAAGATAAAGTTTATGAGTAAGTTTATGGATAAGTTGCTAGACAGTCTTCAACTTGATTTCACCACTGACTGTTCACTGATTCATAAAAAGCTGTTTAGAAAATCTTCCAAAAATTCATTTGGGGGACTGGGAGACACATTTGGATACACTCAGGGGTTACTCATGACTCTGCACTCAGAAATTACTCCCGACAGGCTCAGGAACCATATGGGATGACAGGGATCAAACCCAGGTTGACAGCGTGTGAGGCAAACACCCTACCTGTTGTGCTATCACTCCATCTCCCTCCAAAATTCATTTTATTGACAAAATGGAACAAACTTTCTGAGGTCTTATTCCTTTGTGCACAAACACTATAAGTTGATCTACTTATGATCTACTTACTGATCTACTCAAACACAGGTGAGCACTGAGGCTGTTTCCATATCTTGGCTATTGTACTAAATGTAGCAATGAACATAGGTGTACATAGGTCCTTCCAAATTAATGTTGTTGGGTTTTTTATGTTGAGATAGAATTACTCCCGATAGGCTTGGGGTACTATATGAGATCCTGGTGATTCAACTGAAATTGGCTACATGCAAGGCAAGCATTCTCCCTACTATTGCTCTGGTTCTCAAATTAAGGGGTTAGTGTTTTGGGAATAGAGGCCAAGAAGTTGGGCATTGCTGAATCATACTATAGTTCTACTCCTATTTTTTGGAATGATCTCCATGTTGATTTCCAGAGAGGCTGAATGAGACAACATCCCAATAACAGGGAACGAGGGTCCCTTTCCACCACAATTCTGTATGGCAGCCTTTAAAAAAAAATCTTCATGAGGCTCCATAGAAGCTGACTCCACTTAAATCCCAGAGAGCAGATGAAGGATGAAGGTTTCTTTCTCACCACATCCTACCATCTTAAGCAATTCTGAATTATTTGTTTATTATTATTATTATTATTATTATTATTATTATTATTATTGTAACCATTCACCTGATGCCAGGAATCTCACTATCCTTTAAATTTGTTTTTCCTTGGTCATTAGCAATGTGAACTTATTTTTTTTTAGCATGTGTCTGTTGGCATCTATGTAACTTCTTTGAGGAAATGTCTCTTTAGTTTTTCTCCCCAGCTTTTGATGGCTTTTCCATTGTTAAATTTCCTTTGTTAACAAATTCCATTTATTAAAATTTGAGAGTTCTTTATATACTTGTCAGAAGTATGGTGTTGTAGGATGCCTTTTTATTTTAGCCATAATTGCTTTAGTTGTACACTTTTGACTTTTAGATAGCCCATTTTTATCTTTCTTTTATTTGCCAATGGAATCAAATCATTAATGATAGATTTGAAGTCACAAAGAATTCTTCCTGAGTTTCTCTCTATGTTTTATGAGCTTTGTTCAACCATCAAGGTCTTTAACACCCCCCACCTTTTTTTTACATATATATTTTTTTCTTTATTTAAACATCTTGATTACATATATGATTGTGATTAGGTTTCAGTCATGTAAAGAACACCCCTTCACCACTGCAACATTCCACCACCAATGTCCCAAATCTCCCTTCATTCCATCCCACCCTCACCTGTACTCCAGACAGGCTTTCCAGTTCCCTCATTCATTCACATGATTATGGTAGTTCTCTGTGTAGTTATTTCTTTTTTTGTTTTGTTTTGTTTTGTTTTTGGGCCACACCCGGTGACACTCAGGGTTTACTCCTGGTTATGCACTCAGAAGTTGCTCCTGGCTTGGGGGACTATATGGGAAACCGGGGGATCAAACCACGTTCCATCCTAGGCTAGCACAGGCAAGGCAGGCACCTTACCTCCAGCGCCACCACCCGGCCCCCTGTGTAGTTATTTCTATAACTGCACTCACCACTCATTGTGGTGAGCTTTATGAAGTGAGCTGGAAGTTCCAGCCCTCCTCACATTGTCTCTGAGGATTGTTGCAAAAATTACTTTTATTTTTCTTAAAACCCATAGATGAGTGAGACTATTCTATGTGTCTCTCTTTCTCCCTTTGACTTAAATCACTCAGCATGATAGATGTACATCCATGTATAGGAAAATATCCATGTACATCCATGAATAGGAAAATTTCATGACTTCATCTCTCCTGACGGCTGCATAATATTCCGTTGTGTATATGTACCACAATTTCTTTAGCCTTTCATCTGTTAAAGGGCATCTGGGTTGTTTCCAGAGCCTGGCTATTGTGAATAGTGCTGCAATAAATATAGGTGTTAGGAAGGGATTTTTGTATTGCATTCTTGTGTTCTTAGGGTATATACCTAGGAGTGGAATAGCTGGGTCAAATGGGAGCTCAATTTCCAGATTTTGGAGGAATCTCCATATCGCTTTCCATAGAGGTTGGACTAGAGGGCATTTCCAAGAGCAGTGGATGAGGATTCCTTTCTCTCCACATCCCTGCCAGCACTGCTTGTTCTCATTCTTTGTGATGTATGCCAATCTCTGTGGTGTGAGATGGTATCTCATCGTTGTTTTGATTTGCATCTCCTTGATGGTTAGTGATGAGGAGCATTTTTTCATGTGCCTTTTGGCCATTTGTATTTCTTTTTTATCAAAGTGTCTGTTCATTTCTTCTCCCCATTTTTTGATGGGATTAGATGTTTTTTCTTGTAAAGTTCTGTCAGTGTCCTGTATATTTTGGATATTAGCCCCTTATCTGATGGGTGTTGGGTGAATAGCTTCTCCCATTCGGTGGGTGACTCTTGTATCCTGGCACTGTTTCTTTTGAGGTGCAGAAGTTTCTGAGTTTAATGTATTCCCATCTGTTGATCTCTGCTTCCACTTGTTTGGAAAGTGCAATTTCTTCCTTGAAGATGCCTTTAGTCTCAATGTCATGGAATATTTTACTGATGTGTTGTTCTATATACCTTATGGTATCAGGTCTGATATCAAGGTCTTTAATCCATTTGGATTTTACCTTCGTACATGATGTTAACTGGGTGTCTATGTTCACTTTTTTGCAAGTGGCTAACCAGTTCTGCCAGCACCACTTGTTGAAGAGGTTTTTCCCTGCTCCACTTAGGATTTCTTGCTCCTTTGTCAAAAATTAGGTGCTTGTATGTCTGGGGAGCATTGTCTGAGAACTCAAGCCTATTCCACTGATCTGAGGGTCTGTCTTTATTCCAATATCATGCTGTTTTGATAACTATTGCTTTGTAGCACAGTTTAAAGTTGGGGAAAGTAATGCCTCCCATTTTCCTTTTCCCCTAGAGTGCTTTAGCTATTCGAGGGTGTTTGTTATTCCAGATGAACTTCATAAGTGTTTGATCCACTTCTTTGAAGAATGTCATGGGTATTTTTAAGGGGATCACATTAAATCTGTATAATGCTTTGGGGAGTGTTGCCATTTTAATGATGTTAATCCTGCCAATCCATGAGCAGGGTATGTGTTTCCATTTCCGTGTGTCCTCTCTTATTTCTTGGAGCAGGGATTTATAGTTTTCTTTGTATAGGTCCTTCACATTTTTGGTCAAGTTGACTCCAAGATATTTGAGTTTGTGTGGCACTAATGTGAATGGGATTGCCTTCTTGACTTCCTCCTCTTCCCTATCATTATTGGTGTATAAAAAGGCCATTGATTTCTGTGTATTATTTTTATAGTCTGCCACCTTGCTATATGAGTCTATTGTTTCTAGAAGCTTTTTGGTAGAGTCTTTAGGGTTTTCTAAGTAGAGTATCATGTCATCTGCAAACAATGAGAGCTTAACTTCTTCCTTTCCTATCTGGATTCCCTTGATATCTTTTTCTTGCCTAATCACTATAGCAAGAACTTCCAGTACTATGTTGAAGAGAAGTAGTGAGAGCGGACAGCCTTGTCTTGTACCAGAGTTTAGAGGAAAGGCTTTTAGCTTTTTTTTTTTGTTTGTTTGTTTTTGGTTTTTGGGCCACACCCAGTGACGCTCAGGGGTTACTCCTGGCTATTCGCTCAGAAGTCGCTCCTGGCAGGCACGGGGGACCATATGGGGAACCGGGGGATCGAACCGCGGTCCGTCCTAGGTTAGCGCAGGCACCTTATCTCCAGCGCCACCGCCCGGCCCCAGCTTTTAGTTTTTCTCCACTGAGGATAATATTTGCCATTGACTTGTAGTAGATGGCTTCAACTTGAGTGAGATTTGGTTTTTGGGCTAGAGACGCTCAAAGGTTACTCCTGGCTCTCTCCTCAGAAATCACTCCTGGCAGGCACAAGGCACCATATGGGATGCCAGGATTTGAACCATAGTTGGTCCTGGGTAGCTGCTTGCAAGGCAAATGCCTTACCACTGTGTATCTCTTCAACCCCTTTAATCCATTTTTGAACTTGTACCTCGCCTGAATCATTCTTTTATATCTGAATGACCAGGTTTTTTTTTTAAATAATTTTACTTTATTTTCTTCACTTCTTTTTTGTAAATTAATTGCACATTTACTTGAGGGTTTGTTTTTGAGGTAACACTTCCATGGTCTCAGTGTCTGATTTTATCTCAGTATCACATTGCTTTGCTTACAGTGACTTTAAAATATATTGTAAGGTCAGGAAACACAATGTTTCTTCTTTCTCAGAAATGCTCTTCTTCAGGAGTTTTGGGGTTCCCTACAAATTTTAGCAGTATTTTTATCCATAAATAAAAGCCATTGAATTTTTTTATTATATGTAATTTTTATTTTGAAAAAGCCATTGAATTTTTATTGTGATTGCTTTGAATCTGTTTAATGTTTGACCTAGAATAATTATATTTTAATACTATTAATGTTAATAATTATATTATTATATAATTTTATATAATATAATATATAACATTATATAATGTTGATAATTATATTTAATACTATTAACGTTAATTTATTTTAATTTAATTAGCTATTAATTTAACTATTTGATTATTAATTTTAATCATATTTTAATACTATTAATTTTAAAAGCCTAAGAATCTGGGCAATTTTTCCATTTCTTTTTGTGTCTTCTGTTTTGCTTAACACTGGCTTAACTTAATAGTGACACTTTTCAATGTATAAGTCCCATATGGAGTCCTAGAAAAAAAAGGTATCAAGAATCTTCAAATGGGGGCCGAAGAGATAGCATGGAGGTAAGGTGTTTGCCTTTCATGCAGAAGGACCGTGGTTCAAATCCCGGCATCCCATATGGTCCCCTATGCCTGCCAGGAGCGATTTCTGAGCAGAGCCAGGAGTAATCCCTGAGTACTACCGGGTGTGACCCAAAAACCAAAAAAAAAAAAAAAAAAGAATCGTCAAAGGAAAAATGATCATACTTTAGTTTCTTGGACACAAGCATCAACAGGATTGTCTGGATTCAACATCCAAATAAGGAGGTAGGTGTTGGCACATCCAAATGGCCAGTGGCCAACCTGCTCCTGAGTGGTATTGCCTCATGGACCATGGCATCCCTGCACATTTCTCTAAATTAATTTACTCTAAGGCTTCTGGTATTCATTGAGTTATACATCTTACCATTTGAAATGGCTCATTACATCCCCAAATTGCTGCCCTCAGTGGGACAGAGATGAGACACGGCCTGTCGCCAACATTCCAGGGCAAAGGCAGGAGGTCTGTGTCCACACGTGGCTGCAGAGTCCATGATGGGCCTCACAGATGCACACTAGCATATTTGTGCCACTTACTCCCATCAGACCCAACCCTCTGACTGACTTCCTGTCCAACTGCCTGAGGAGCCTTGTGGTTATTCGCTCAAGGGTGCCAAGCCGCTGCTCAGTGATCGTTTAGAAAGCAGAATCCCCAGCATGAATGCAGGATGTGCTGTCTACCCTTGGCTACCTCCCTCTGACAAGTGTCCCCTGAGCGGAGAGAACTGGTCCCCCCAGGGCACCCTGGAACAGGGAAGGTTATGACTATGAAGAAAGGAATGGGACAAGTCTGAGTCCATCACACACCTGGACCACCCAGGATGGCCCCTATACCTGAGAGCACAGTCTGTCAGCTATTCCTTAGACTGCCAATGCCCATGGTTTCAGCTCCTGTTCTCCCCCAGGGATGATGCCCTGGTACAGTTCCTTTCTCACCTTTTCACCACCTGCCACGAGCTGTCCCCTCTTCCCAACTTAGGCACAAGCACTCCGCTGTTGCCCTCCTGTGCTCTTCCTTCAGAGAAACTCAGTCTCATTCTCACACTCAAGCCCCAGGCAAAAGATCCAAAACTCGGACACAGATCAGGGTTCTCTCGGAAGCTGGAGAGGAAAAAGTGTCAGATTCATTCATGGGCAAGAAGAAAAATGGGTCCAACAGGGTGAGACCCCATTAGGATCCAGAGAAGTCACATTCTCACCAGGAAAGGGCCAGCTCTGGATGGGAACTGGGCACCAACCGCCTCTCTGCCAGGGAAAGGCAGGGCACAGGGCTGTCAGATATTCTCATCTGAAGTGCTCAAGTTCAGGGCCCTCATGAGCATTTTGACACAGTCATATGCACAGGGTGATGGCACACACATTTCCAAAGTCCTCACTGGGGTGATAGCCCAGACTGCCACATCCTGCAGGACCCTTCCCTGTGACACTTGCCTCAGAGCATCATTGTCACCAAGGATGTCACTGAAATTAAATGATCAAGTGAAATGGCAACATTTTAGGCAACACGTAGTCTTAATCTATATTAAATAAAGACAAATCCTGGGGCCAGGCGGTGGCACTGGAGGTAAGGTGCCTGCCTTGCCTGCGCTTGCCTAGGACGGACTGCAGTTCGATCCCCCGGTTTCCCATATGGTCCCCCAAGCCAGGAGCAACTTCTGAGCGCATAGCCAGGAGTAACCCCTGAGCGTCACTGGGTGTGGCCCAACCCCCCCCCCAAATACAAATCTTTTATAATCTTTTGCCCCAAATGGCTGAAAGCTGATATTCTAACAAATATCACATCTACAAAAATCCCTGAAAAAAGTCCAAGTTCTCATCTTAATTGCTATTTAAGGATGCCCATTTTGGGATCACTTCCCTGGAGTCTTAAACCCTTTAGCAGAGTTGAGCTGTACTGACCTCAGAATCAATCCATCTGATGACAGTCACAGAGCAATACTGCTATGTTGCTAAGTTTCCTCCCACAGGACTAAGGTAGTGAGTGTAGAATAACAAGTTAATTATTGAATCCTAGATGGTTGTAGATGATGGTGAGATGGATGGATAGGCCTTTCTCTGCTGGCCCAGGCCACACATCTGCAACCTCCTTCAGTCAGCAGGTCTGAGGGTTCAGGGTAGCTGAAAGGAAAATCAGATTTCAGGAGACATGAAGCTTTATTAAAGGCCCTAACAGGTGTGGCTCCTATGCTTAACTGTTTACACTGGTTCCATAGTCAGCCCTGTCATCTCAACCTTTCTCCCATCTCTGCTCCTGCTGCTTCTTCCTTCATCTCCTCTGAATCCTAGAAGCAATCCTCGAACCAATCCCTCTTCCTGCCCCTGAGGTTATCCTCTTATTACCTACCAAAGACTCCTCCCAGAAATGGGCAGGTCTTACCATCAGGTAAGGCTATGCTTTCTCCTCCAACCCAAGTCACATACTTCTGCAACTCCCTCCAGTCAGTGGGTCTGTGGGTTCAGGGTAGCTGCAAGGAAAAGACTCACAGCAATCAGGTTTCAGGAGACATCAGCTTTATTCAGGCCCTAGCCACCACATGTGGCTCCAAAGCTTTAAAACCTTTTACACTGATTCCATAGTCAGCCTGCCACGGCATACATAAACTTTTAGGGGAGCTCAGTCCACTAGATGTATTCTTGGATTTTCCTGATGGGGAGAACTGAAATAACCCCCATGGGGTTCCTCAAAAGATCCACTGTCAATGCCTTTTTCCCCTGCATGGGTGGTTGAGGAATTTCTGAAGAGATGCTTGGCATTACATTTTCGGTCATTATTTGGATATCTCTCCTCTGTAAAATCTCAGGCAAAATTGTGGTCTCTTATTCAAATAATTGTTTTTTGTTTTTTTTGGGGGGCCACACCTGGTGATGCTCAGGGGTTACTCCTGGCTATTTGCTCAGAAGTCGCACCTGGGAGGCAAGGTGGGACCATATGGGGAAACGGGGGGGTCGAACCACGGTCCGTCCTAGGTTAGTGCAGGCAAGGCAGGCACCTTACCTCCAGCACCACCGCCTGGCCCCCTTATTCAAATAATTTGGCTCAGCAATCCCAGCACCAAAGATTACTAAGAGAACCCCTTTATCTGGATAATATTTAGCACCTAAAAGTTAAGACAATGTTTTGTTTTGTTTTGTTTTCAAATATGTCCTTGTAGCTGCAGTCTCTGAGTATCAAGGGCGAATGCAGATCCTGGGCTATTGACTCTCAACACAAAAGAGGGAAACACATTTTAGAGGATTTGGCTCCTTCCTTTACTTGACCTCTAAAACAATAGAGCCCAGCCCAGTGAATATCAAGTTCCTAGATATTTTCTACTTCCTAATCCCTGATTTTGCATTTAAAGTAAGCTTGCAAAGAGCTGCCTTGAGTTGTAATCTTCTCTTTTGTTTATTTATTTATTTTTTTTTGAGGTCACACCCGGCAGCGCTCAGGGGTTACTCCTGGCTCCATGCTCAGGAATTGCTCCTGGCAGGCACGGGGGACCATATGAGGCACCAGGATTCGAACCGATGACCTTTTGCATGAAAGACAAACGCCTTACCTCCACGCTAACTCCTGGGCCCCTTTATTTATTTATTTATTTATTTATTTATTTTTAATCTTCTCTTTTGTAACTTAAAACTTTTACAGTCACTAAAATTGCTTAGGTGTTTTACTGTTGTACTTTGCTTTGTGATTATAATTATTCTTCTCTGCACCTATAGTTAGTTTTACCCTTATAAATCCCCCTGCTCTAAAAATTAAACTTGTCACACTCCTGTCACAAGATGTGTTGACCCCACATACTCTGTGTGGTTTCATATTTCAATTCGTCTATTCATGTGCCCGTTTTCCTTTCATGAAGGATTGCGTCCCCACTAGAGATTGCTGAGACGCAAGACGCCTACAGCATCAGCCCTGTCATCTCAACCTCTTTCAGTCATCTCGCCTCCTGCTGCTTCTTCCTCCACCTCCCTCTGAAGCATTCTCAATCCTTGAATCAATCCCCTTCCTGCCTCTGAGGCAATCCTATTGTTACCTACCAAGGATCCCCTCCCAGGTCTTACCATCAAGTAAGGTTATGCAGAAGACAGGGATGAGGTGACAGCGAGCACTGACTGAATTCCCTGGTTCATGGTTGTAGTAAATCAGCCTTAGAATGGGCTTGGATGGTGGATGGAGGCCTCTGTCTTTAGGATCTGAACCATGTGACTCCACAACCCCCATTAACCGTCAGGTCTGGAGGTTCATGAGAGCGGCGGGTAGAAATCTCACTCACATGCAGGTTTCAGGAAGTAACAGCTTTATTCATCCTAGCCACCACATGAGTGGCCTATATCAACCATTTAAGCATTCAGCTATTCTTAGTTGGCCCTGCATCTTAACTTCTCTCAGCCATCTTTCCTCTGCCCTTCAAACTGGTAAAGATCCAACCGGGCAAAAGACAAAGACAAAAAGAGATCCTCTCCTCTGGGTCAGAGCTCTTAAGTACCTTTCCAAGACCCCTCCCACGAAATGGGCAGGGTCTGCAGGTAAAGTTACAGGTCATATCTGGTCCCCAAGACCCTGCCCAGAAATGGGTGGGTCTCAGTTACCTGTATTTAAACTGAGTTATTGACTAGAATTGATCATTTCTATTTTTATCCCTAGTGTATAACATTGGGCGTTACTATCTATCGTGATTTGTGATCAATATGTCCCCACAGTCCAGTAAGAAAAATTATCAAGTAGCAGTTTCACAGTGGGAGAGTTCAAACACAGCTATGCAGTACTCTTCAAGAACCCCTAACGGGTGCTGAATTTAAAGCTCATGCATGTCAGAATCTTCTGATAAGCATGTGAAATACAAAAATAAACATATTTGACGTCACTCAAGACATTCTGACTTGTTGGTTGGCTAGTTTGGGGCATATCCAATGATGCTCAGGGACAAACCCAAATCTGTATGGGGGATATACCACAGTGCTCCAGGGGACTATATGGTGACTGGTCAAACCTGGGTTCCCTGCATGCATAGCTCTGAACCCACTGAGCTTCCCTCTATTTTCATCATTCATTTTTCTCCAGTTTGTGACTATTTTTTTTTTTTTGGTTTTTGGGTCACACGCGGCAGTGTCAGGGGTTACTCCTGGCTCCATGCTCAGAAATTGCTCCTGGCAGGCACGGGGGACCATATGGGGCACCGGGATTCAAACCAATGACCTTTTTGCATGAAAGGCAAACGCCTTACCTCCATGCTATCTCCCGGGCCCCGAATTTCAAGCAGTGTCTCTCATATCTATTTATAACTGCAATCAGCAGACCTGGGGAAGGAACCACAGGGCTGAGAACTGAGTGTCTGCTCCACTTTCCCTCATCACTCGCTTGTCTGTGCTAGTCCCTCCAGTCTGAATTTATAAGGAAAGGACAGTGAGAGGCTTTGGGAAATAATTTCCCTTTCAACTAAGGTATAGGACACCTACAAGGACAAAGACTCAGAACATATGGTCAGAAACAGAAGTAAGGGCCGGAGTGATAGCACAGTGGGTAAAGTGTTTGCCTTGCATGTGACTGACCTGGATTTGATACTGTTGGGGTTGAGGGATCCATCCCCCTCTCTTCAGTGGCGTCTCGAGCCTTTCAAGGAGAGTCAGAAGCCAAATTTGGAAAGGGTGATTTATTTTCTGGTGCCAGGGTGACACCAGGGTCAGTGCTCAGAGAAGAACCCCAGAGCAAAGACCCCAAACCATTACTTAAGCAGTGTTTTTATAGAGCACTTTTCCAAAGGGGCAGCATATGTCACAGAAGTAGTATTCCGTTGGTTGCATATTACTTAAGGATACAGCACAACTCAGTTAAAAGAAAGAGATATTTAGCAAACAAAGAAACAATTGTTAAAGCCTAAGAGATCATCACTAAAAGTTACATTTTTGTCGTACAGGAAAATATTTAAGATTGCATTTTATTTCAAAGGATGGAGGTGAGGGAGTGGCTATCTTACTGACCAGAGATAACAGCATGAGCAAGTTGGGCATATACTGCCCTCCAGGTTCCTATCTCTTTTCTAACTTAGCCTGTGATCTTGAAGGTCAGGAAACAAGGAGCCTTGGAAACTTAAGAAGTTTTAAACTATACACGCTTATAAAAAGCAAAAATTCTTTATTCCTATCAATACCCAGCATCCCATATGGCCCCCTAAACTGCCAGGAGTACTTTCTGAGCACATACCCATGAGTAACCCTAGGCATGAGTGCCACCAGGCATGACCCAAAAAATAAAAAAAGAAAAGAAAGAAAATAGAAGCCAACATTTATCAACAGATCCTAACAAGTCACAAGTTAGAACTGTCATGGTAAATCCCAAGATCTCCTAAGCTGTCACCATAAATAACACTGTTTGTTTCGAGGGCTGGGGCCATACCCAGTGGTTCTTGGAAGCTACTCCTGGCTCTTCATAGAGATCATTCCTCTCAGTACTGGGATTGAACCAGGTTGGCCTCTCTTGCAAGGCAAGCATCTATCCTGAAATTCTTAAAAGGGAAAGGATGGGAAAACCCAAGTGACACTCTACCAAGTTTTCCAGATGAATCTAGATTAAAGCTTTGTGGAAAAGTTGAGGTCAGAGTCCTGAGATTTTTTGCCCGGGGTAGTACCAACATGCCCTGATATGCCTGTAATTACCAAGAAAGCCCTTTCCTAATAGCATTGATTATATTAGAGAATAAAATAGCATGCTATAAAGCATCACTTTACATCAACAAAAGCAATTATCACTCAGTTAAATGTTCTTGAGGTTGTCAAGGAGTTATTTCATTTTAATTGGTAGGTGGTTAAATAGATGAATTAAAAACAAATAAAGACCATATATAAAGGGGTGTGAGGAATGCATGAGGGGGAGCCCTGGATTCAGTAGAATTGTGCCTCTTTTTCCATTCAGAGTGCCCAAGCTTGCCAGAGGTGGGCTGGAAATCCAGAGAGTGGATACTGCAAGCAGAGTGTTACTCTATGCAGTGCTGACCCATGTCTCCTTGTGCCACAAATATCTGCCCTCCAATTGCTGGTAAGACACTTGCATTCAGAGGCTAGAGCACTAGCACATCATGAAGGGCACTTGCCTTGCATGTGGCCAACCCGGTTTCCAACAGGAATGATTCTTGAGTGCAAAGCCAGGAATAACCCCTGAGTATCCTAGTGTGTGTCCCAATAACCAAAAAAAAAATTAAGCTCTAATTTACCTGGAGCATTAGCACGATGGATAGGGTATATGCTTTGCATATGGCTGATCAGGTTCAGTCTCCAGCATCCATATAGAATCATATAGTCCCCGAGTCTGCCAGGAGTGACTTTTTGTTTTGTTTTGTTTGGCCACAGTCTGTGATGCTCAGGGGATGTGCCTGGCTATGCGCTCAGAAATCGCTTTTGGCTGGAGGTTTGTCCTGGGTCAACTATATGCAAGACAAATATCCTACAGCTGCACTATCGCGCCAGCCCCCCAGGAGTGATTTTTCTGAGCTCAG
This sequence comes from Crocidura indochinensis, assembly GCA_004027635.1. Lineage (NCBI taxonomy): Eukaryota > Metazoa > Chordata > Mammalia > Eulipotyphla > Soricidae > Crocidura > Crocidura indochinensis. The sequence goes on along the minus strand of PVKC010027417.1, from coordinate 1,350 downwards.
AGTCAGGAGTCACCCCTAAGCACCACCAGGTGTGACTCAAAAAAAAAAAAAAAGACCATCTTGATGATCTCTCCTTATAATCTTTTAGTTTTGTTGCTATTAGCTCAAAGGAGTATCCTCTTTTTAATTCCTGAGCTTAATCTTTTCAATTTTCTCTTTTCTCTTATCCCATCTAGTTCAAAGGTCAAGTATTTTGTTGGTCTTCCCTCAAAAAATCCATTCTGATTTTCTGTTTCTCTTAATTTCATGGCATTTCTGCTCTGTAAATTATTCCCATTTTTCTACTTGTTTGGGGTTTCATTTGCTCTCGCACCTTGCATGAGCAATCCAAGTGCCCATGTGCAAACCATGCCACCACTTCTAATAGAACAGGCTGAGAAAGTCCCCCACTATGCCCCACAGACCTGTGTCAGTCCCCAGTTAGCTGCCCCTATTTCTGCTGGCAGGCACCACAGAACAGCTCATCACTATTCATACATGTCTGACCTTCCTTCAATTTTTATCTCTTGACAGTTTCCAGCTCTGACTCTGTTATGATCTGCCTCCTGCAACAATGAGAAGTAAACTCTATTCTATCTGAACCTGTCTTCCACTATTCCATCTAGGTTGCATCTAAGTTATAAATTGGTTCAAGTAGAAAAAGCAATAAAGAGTCATGAATAACGATTTCCCTCTCCTCCCCTTCCCTTCTTTCCTCTCTTCTTTCCATCTCCCTTCTCTCCCCCTTCTTCCCTCTGGTCCCTTCCTCCTCTCATTTTCTCTCTTCCCTTTTCTTTCTCTCTCCCCTCCATATCCTTCCCCTTATCCCTTTTTATTTTCTCTTCCTCTTTTCCTCTCTTCCTTTTCTCCCCTCCCCTCCTCATACCCTCCAACCCGCCTTTATCATTCAAAGAAGAAAATAAGAAAAAAAAAAGAATCATGAATAACAAAAATGAAGGTCTTTACTTAGGGTTCAATTCTAGTGTAAAAGACAGATGCATTCTTAAATAATTATTTGAGCCTGTGCCTGAGATCATTATTTAATTTCTCCTCTGGAAGAAATGTGTTCAAATACTGTCTAGCTGTCTTGTTTGTTTTATTTCAAAGACAACTGTGTAATGACTGTTGAAAATCGCACTTTGCAAAGAATAAAACAACCCCCGTGCTCTGAAAGAATCCATTACCTTAAAATAATGCATGAAGGGCAATACTCAAGTACTGTGCAAAAGCAAGGTTCCCTATTTGCGACATCAGGCTGGGAATCTCTGCGAATCCACGCCTGCCTAGTGTGGCCAACTGCAAAGAACTATGAGTTTGTCTTCTCTTTGTGTTTATCTTTCGTTTGCTGTCCTCGGACCTCGCGGGAGTGGG
>PVKC010027416.1:0-15758 GCA_004027635.1 Crocidura indochinensis | reverse complement strand
CCTCCCTTTTCCTCCCTTTTCCTCCCTTTTCCTCCCTCTTCTTCCCCGTCTTCTTCCAGCCCTCTAGTCCTCCAGTCCTCCCTCCTGCCTGTGCCCCCCTTTTATACTCTTTTTGCTCCGCCCCTTTCTGGGCTCCGCCCCTTTTTGGGCTCCGCCCCTTTCTCACCAACTGTCACTTTCCAACTGTCACTTTCCAACTGTCACTTTTGGCCTCCCCTTCAAACTTTATTATTTTATTTATACAAAATAAATACCATACATAAATATCAAATACTCTACAGGCAATAACAGGCATTGAACTAGAATCCGTCTGTGTGACTACAGTTCACTGCACTTTCCTTTATTACTTCATTTCCCATTCAGAGACCTGACAATTCTGAAACCAGCAGAAATGACCAGCCTGCTTTATGTTAGATTAAATAATGTAATAAAAATAATAGAATGATTTTAAATAAATATACCTCCCAGTTACCCACTGAGGACCTATGAGACTTATTGATTCCCATGTCTCCCAGTGGCAGAAACAGGACAGTGAGATCAATAGCATATGATAGACCATTTGAAATTATCAATACTCTCTTCAGCTGAGGTACTTGACTACTCTAAAAAACATCTTACTGTGACAGTGGCATTTTGTAAATAGTCAAGAACCAGAAATAATTTAATCATATAAATAATATATCAAGCTCTTGCCTTAATTGGCAATTTCATAGACAACTCTTTCTGAATAATAAGCATCTGTGGAAATAAAAAAGAACTTTTCTCCCATGAGCACAAGACAGAATGTTGACCTTGAAAGCTTGAAAGCTTTCAAGCTTTGCTCCTTAAGCCACTCTTATCACAGTTTGCTTTAGTTCACAGCACTTGTTGTTTCTAATATTATGTTGTATTATAATGGTTTTTCATCTCTGACCCCCTCTAGAAAAGATTTTCTCTAAAAAGGTGTTTTTGCCAAACCAGGAACTGTAAGCATATTCTAGAGAGATTTTGCAGAAAGAGTTAAGGCCACCCATAAAATATAAACCAGAGATTATGCTACTGGTCAGAATAATATACTGGTCAGATAATCTATACTAGAAAGAATGATTTATTTCACCATGTCAGTAGTGTCAAAATGGAGGAAACCTGCTCTAGAATTCAAGCTGTGGAAACACTGGCCATCTCCTTTGTGTATTAATGGGTAAATAGGTAGATTAAAGTTGCCAGTGTCTCAGAGTAAAGAAAGGCCAAATGTGAAAAAACTTTGACAATAGAAGAGGTCAGAACATCAGAACAATTCTCAGGGGAAAAAACATGCAAAACTTTGCATAGTGCAAAATTTAGTTTAAGTTTAGTGCCCCAAACTAAAACTTCCACTCCATCCTCAAAGTACTAGGTCAATTTAAAACAGCATTAGCTTATTCTGATTCATTGAAAATATACTTCACAAAATTTAATATTTAATTTGAAAATAACTTAAATTGAGTTGATTTTGAATAAAATACACATAGAAGGTTGTTGCAATTTTCCTATATTTTATATCCAACAAGATAATTCCAAGCTAAGTAAAGATACCTATCTATTCTACTTCAAAAGTCATACACCTAAATTTCTATTTTCCTAAACTTATTATTTTTGAATAATCAATACAGCATTTTCTTCTGATGTTCACTTAATTATTGTCCTCCTAAATATCCTGTTGACATTAGAATATTTTCCTTAAAAATATAATAAAAATCAAAAAAAAATTCCTGCCTTTAATCAATTCTGAAGTGGATTTATCTTGTTTAAGTTCCTCTAGTGTGTACCATCCATTTTTATAACTATATCTTTTTTTTGAGGGGGGGGATTGGTTGGGTCACACCTGGCAGCGCTCGGGCGCCCCTTCTGGCTCTATTATCATAAATCGCTCCTGGTAGGCTCTGGGGACCATCTGGGGTGCTGGGATTTGAACCACCATCCTTCTGCTTCCAAGGCAAAAGCTCAACCTCCATACTATCTCTGGCCCCCAAGACAACTACCTATTAAATAAAGTTATAGTGTCTGAAAGCATTTTGCAGACATGTAATCAATACGGAAGAAATATATTTAAAAATAGAGATCAAATGAAGTCATAGGTTTTGCACATTTTCACCAAGATACTATTTTTCTGGCCTTATTTTCTGAACTTCAATAACTATTTTTGTTTGTCTGTTTGTTTTGGGGCCACATCTGGACATGCTCATAGATTACACTGTGCTCAGAAATCACTCCTGCTGTCAGACTCAAGGGCTGCAGAGGATCAAACTGGGTAAGCCTCAAGCAAGACTACATCCTACCTACTGTGCTTTCGCTCCGGCCTCAGTAACTAATTTTTTATGTTGCTTAGATATTGTGCAAATATTGACTGTGATTAAATATGAAGAAGCAATTCTAAGCAATTACTTCATTAAACATGGGTGCTTTTCATTTTATCTCCTTGTCTTTTTATGTTCTCATAGGGAATCTTGGTCAGTCACCATATGTAAAACTATCTCAGATTACATATCTGAAATTCCAATTGCGCTATTCACATTTTAGCTCCACAAAAACCAGAAGTGTATAAGAGAAATCATGTTTTCTCTTAAACTTCTCGCTTACTCCATTTTCTTTTTCTTGGTAAATTTTATAGTCTTTACCTGAATTTGAAGCATAAGCTCTTTTTTGAGTTATATCACTCACCCCCTCTGAATGATAATCAATATTCTGCTTTGCATTTCAAAGCTGTGAGAAGATATGATAGCGCTTGGATGATGAACATTCAAGTAAATTGCTGCATGTGAAAAAGATAGTTTGCTAAAATGCCATACTTGAATAACATTTATGCTTTGCCTCTGTTTTTTTGTTTTTTTTTTATTTAAGATCCAGCAATGGTCACTTTTAATCCTGGTTGAGTGCCTCATTTGTGAGCTAGGCCTTGACTTAGACAAGTTTTCAGAGCTCAGTCCTGTGTCTGTGTTTAGGAATAATTTGGAGGTAGTATGGTAAGCATTCATGGTGCAGAGATAAAACAGAAATTGGCCTTGTTTGTCTTATATTTTCCTCTTATGTGACACTTTTATTTTGATGGAATGTTTTCCTTTGCTTTTCTTGTGTTCCCTTTTCTCTTTGCCTTATTTTTGTCCCTGTTCATGCCTAGATTTTCTCTATCTCATTTCTGACTCATATTAAAAATAAGATGGGGAGGGGTCTAAGAGATAGCACAATAGTAGGGCATCTGCTTTGCATGTGGCTGATCCAGTACAGACCCCAGTGTGATCCTAGGCATCCCATATGGTCCCCCAAGCCAGGAGCGATTTCTGAGCACATAGCCAGGAGTAACCTCTGGGCATCACCAGGTTCCCCCCACCACCAAAAAAAAAAAAACCACAAAAAATAAGATGGTGTATAGAAAACTGGAAAATGACCAAAGTAAATTACAGCAAAAAGCATGCATATTGTAAGTCCAAATATACAACTCTTTAGCTAAGCTATGTAAGATGGCATTTAATATCATGTAGATAATAACACTCCTTACAGAATTCATGGATTTTTCTCATGAATACAGGAGGTAAACATGTTATTAACATTTTTTTATTTCTCTCATATTAAACTATCTGATTGTTATTTGTTCAGGCTCTGAATAATCTAGGAAAGTACAGATTGAAACCCTATTTCTCGTCAATTAAAGAACTTAGATAAATTCTAGCAATTATATTTGTTTATTGGTTGGTAAATGACATAGCTATCGGCATGTTATTTTTTAATAAACTTGTTTACTTCATTAGTACATATGAAGAAAATGCAACTTAAATATTTTCACATATACAGCACAGCTAGAATGCTTTCATATGTGATTTTCAATTCTAAATAAATGTTTATTTATTTATTTATTTATTTGAATTTTGGGTCACACCCGGCAGTGCTCAGGGGTTACTCCTGGCTCCATGCTCAGAAATTGCTCCTGGCAGGCATGGGGGACCATATGGGGTACTGGGATTCGAACCGATGACCTTTTGCATGAAAGGCAAAGGCCTTACCTCCATGCTATCTCCCGGGCCCCAGTAAATGTTTATTTTTATGTTCATTAGACTTTAGAAGTTCAAAAAAACTTCTTCAATGCCTCAGATGTATATATGATACTGTACATTAGTAACCTAGATTCTCTAGGGTAAATTGTGTATTTTCTAAAGAAGGAAAAAAACTATCCATTAAATGATTTATTTGATTATGTTCAGATATTATTACAGAAGCCTTTAACCAAAACATTTACTAATAGATACAATCATTTACAAATATTTTGCAAACAATATCAACATTGAGTTGATATTCAACTAATTATATCTAATATAGCACATCGTAGTCATTGTAGAATTATTATATTGATAATGCCTGTCTTATTTAAATTTTTATACAATTTTGTTATATAAAGACTAAAACAGTGGCCAGTGCAGTGGTGCAAGTGGTAAGGCGTCTGACATGCCTGTGCTAGCATAGAATGAACCGCAATTCGATTCCCCGGTTTCCCATATGGTCCCCTAAGCAAGGAGCGATTGCTGAGCACATAGCCAGGAGTAACCTCTGAGCATCACTGGGTGTGGCCCAAAAAACAAACAAAAAAACCCCAAATAAACAAACATGACAAAAAAGCAACTTTGGATATAAATTGTTCTATTTCTGAATAAATGTTAAATAATCCTATTTTTCTTATAAGAGAAAAACACTACAACACAAAAACTCTATAATGTGAAGAAAGATAATATTTTTCATTTTTTAGGATCCTAATTTAGTTTGGTAAATTTTGTAGCTCAGAATCAGACACTACTTATTACTTAATTTTTCAACTTTCAGATTGCTAATCAAAATATTTCTCAATAAGGCATTAAATGTTGAGTAAAGGACATTTAATAAAAAACATAAATATCAGAGGAACCTATAAAACGAGAAACTGGTACCAGCATATGCAATAAACCATCCACTTAGTTTAAGTAACAAAGCATATTCTATAGTTTTATTTCATATATATTATTTTTGAGATGACAGTGATCAATCAATCTAGGGTCTCAACATACAAAGGCAAGAATACTACTATTGAACTATATTCCTGGTCCCTAGATTCTATAATTTTATAATTAGTACTTTCTTTTTTAATTTTTTGGTCTGGAGCCACACATGGCAGTACTCAAGGGTTATTCATGACTCTGCACTCAGAAATAGCTCCTGGCAGGTTCAGAGGGGACCATATCAGATGCCAAGGTTCAAACCCAGGTTGGCCATGTGCAAGGCAAATGCCCTACATGTTTGCTATCACTCTGGCCCCTATAATTAGTACTTTCAAAATAATTTCTTTGGCTCAATAAAGCAAATAATTTTAACTCCTTTAAAGAATCAAAATTAATGAGAGAACTGTTCTATTAGGGTATATGCATGATTTTGTGGATAGAATCATGTATATATTGACAGATTGATCTATTGATAGAAAATTATAAAAGTAGGGAAAAACATACTTCTCTAATTAAATGCATAATCATGGATGCTAAACTATGTTACTGATGCTAAATGGTTTTCACTTTAATGAGCCATTTTAAATGAAATGGTTGCTTGCAATTAGACATCTGCAATACAAAGAAAGCAAGCCAATTCGGTAGCCTGGCTGCCAGAATTACAGTGCATTCCTCAGAAGGACAATGAAGGGAAAAGATAATTGTAATTATAACATATACATCTCTAGTGTCCTGTGGTTGAAATAATGTGCAAAACAAAACTTTCCAATATATTTAATTGCTGACAGTTAATAATGGGTTGTCAAAAAGTGTTGCTTTTAAGGCATCCGTATTCCATTAGCAGTATTACCAACTGTTACTTACAGAGCACAAGATTTAACATACAAAAAATGGTCCTTATTTTTAATGCACCTTAATTATTTGTTTGAGGCCATAATTAGGGTTCAAATAGGTTAGTATATTTTTGACTGAAGATAACTAAAATATCATTTAAAATGTTTGGATAAATTTGAGTAATCATATATTCATGTGTAACACGGTTTTAGCAACTGATTCAACTGAATAATTATAAGATTGAATTTCACTATAGATACTGTTAACTTCATATTGGAAATAAGGAAGCATGTACATTTGATTGTAAATACCTATGATTTCCTTTTTTCTTATAAGAGCACCATATCCTAAATTTCAATGAAAAGGCAACCTTCCAGGGAAGAACATTTTATTCCACCAAAAGCTCTTTAAATGAATAAATATTGCACTGATTTTCAAATTTCTGAAACTTATTAAACACTAAGAGATCTTAAAGTTCATTTTAACTGATCAATTTTTCCAGTATATTTACACCATGACTTTAAATTCTCAATTTTAAAGAAGAAGAGGTATTACCAGTGAATCACTAGGATTTCTTTCATCTCTAAGATTGCAATCTTATAATTATAGCAATTTCAAAGAAGTACAAAATGTATTGACAACCAGGAAGACAGGCCTCTGCAGTGCAAGCTATTCCTGATACAAGTATATAAACAAGTTTCTAGCAACTGGTTTATCCCCCAAACTCAAAATGTTGCTAGGCATTTTAGAATCTATATTTAATTTTGTGATTTCAAAACAATTTTCTATCCTAGATGTCACAGTGGAAAATTTTGAATTTTCAGATATGAGTCATAGTTGTGTTCTATTATATCTAGAGCAGAATGATAAACTCTCTTATTTGTGTGTATATAAAATTTTATTTTTATTCTTTGAATAAACTTTATTTCTGAAAAATGTTATACTTAAAAAAGATAGATGCTCTGTGTGAATCAGATTTTTATCAGTCTTGATGGCCTTGCTGCCTTTGCACTTAAAGATGGCACTACTCATCCATTCAATGTGAGGTATGTGTTTGGGTTTTACTTTAAAAATAAAATATGTAGGGTCGGAGAGATAGCATGTCAGTAAAGCATTTGCCTTTCATGAAGAAGGTCGGTGGTTCGAATCCCAGCAAACCATATGGTCCCCTGGGCCTGCCAGGAACGATTTTTGAGTGTAGAGCCAGGAGTAACCTCTGAGCACTGCTGGGTGTGACCCAAAAACAAAAAACAACAAACAAAAAAATAAAAAATAAGATAAAATATGTAGGGGCCAGGCAGTGGTGCTACAGGTAAGGTGCCTGCCTTACCGCACTAGCTTTGGACGGACCGCGGTTGGATCCCCCGGTTCCCATATGGTCCCCCGTGCCTGCCAGGAGCGACTTCTGAGCACATAGCCAGGAGTAACTGCTGAGCGTCACTGGGTGTGGCCCAAAAAACAAAAACAAACAAACAAACAAAAAGATAAAATATGTAATGATCCTGTATCCTGTTAGAACCAAAATGCATTTGAGGTAATATGTTTGGCAAAACAATATAGCTCTGAATATTATATGTAAAATGTATCTTCAAGTAACAAAGTCTAGTGCCTTGAAAGACTTGGCAATAAAAATTTAAATATTTCCATTTAGAAATAGAAATATATTTAGAACTAGAAACATTTCAATCAACAAATAGAAGTAGAAGACTTATCCCACACATTATCTTATATCTTTATTTATATCATATAAATAAATATCTTATATCTAAATATATCTTATATTTTTATTTAGAACTAAAAATAAAGGACATACTCCTTTGGAACTATCTTATATTAATCATATTTTTTTTCTTTTCAGCCACAGCCAGTGACACTCAGGGTTACTCCTGGCTACGCTCTCAGAAATTACTCCTGGCTTGGGGCACTATATGGGATTCTGGGGGTTCCAACCAAGGTCCATCCTAGGCTAGCACATGCAAGACAGCCTTCGCTTTCACCCTGCAACACTACTCCAGCCCTATTAATAACATCTTAATGGGTTAGTTCTTGCATCTTGTCTGTTAATTTTCATCCTTGTTCAGCTTTGGCTTCAGTTTTTGGAATCTGGTTGTGCTTCTATCATCTTGCTACATATTTTGACAAATAGAATATACTCCCTGGGCAAAGAAGTTTGTTTGCTAAAAGGCAGTAAAAAAATTAGCACAAGGAACCCCGATTTCTCTTTCTCTAACAAATGTAGCAATCCATGGAATAGTTAGAAGGATTCTAAGTTTTCCTATATTATAGTAAGCTGACAGTGCCAGCTCCCTCATCTACAACAGAATTAGTAATCCACATTAAAGAAATATTCCTTGCTTCCATTATAAGTACTCTGCCTGAAATAACCACAATGACCACAAACACCTAAAATAAACCGTATCAATTCCAAGTTGTACATAAAAAGAGAGAAAGAGATAAAAGTCAATTTAATTAAATGGGTCTGATTTTCTAGAGAAAACCACTACAATTCACATCTTATGTTAAATTTCTACCCTTATATAACAAAGAAAAATAAAAATAGATACCTATGTCTACTTGGGCAGTTTGATTTCCATTTCACAAAATGGCTGCCCTTTACTAGTCTAGTGAAATGTCCATATCCTTTCATTTTGATTAAAATCCTTGGTATTAAGAAACTGCTTACACATTCATTAATTATTGATTTTCATCTTTAAGAATCTGCTACTGCCTTAATAATTTTTTCAACGATGAATTAAGAACTTCCCTCCACCTGTCAAAATAATAAACTGGTAATTGTATTCCTTTAACTATCAACTTGCCTAAAAATGATCAAATTCAAAAGTGAATTTTATAAATTGAATCTATTTTGCAGTGCATATATCATAGGAAAACTATCTTGTTGAAAAGTGGGTAAAACCTTATAAATTAAATAAAAAACAGAGATGAATCACTAGCTTCCACAATTATTTCCACAATATGTAAATTCAAGAGCTACCAGTTATATTTAGATTTATTCACTATATGCATAGACATAATTGAATATCAAAAGTGGTGATAAATGGAAACAAATGGAAACAGAATGGATTTCATTTAAATTTATCCCTAATTCCTTATACTAATTTTTGTTTTTTTGTTTTGTTTCTTTGGAGGACCACACTCTTTTTTTTGGGGGGGGGTTTGGGTTTTTGGGCCATACCCAGTGACGCTCAGGGGTTACTCCTGGCTATGCGCTCAGAAGTCGCTCCTGGCAGGCACGGGGGACCATATGGGAACCGGGGGATCAAACCGTGGTCCATCTTAGACAAGGCAGCAGGCACCTTACCTCCTGCGTCACCTCCCAGCTCCCTGGACCACACTCTTTTATGTTCAGTGGTTATTCCTGGTTTGGTACTCAGGAATTACTTCTGACACTGCTTGAGGAACCAGCTTTACAATGATACCAGGAATCAAATTTGCATTGGTCATATACAAGGCAAGAATCCTACCTACTATTGCTTTGGCATCCTCCTAGTAATTTTTAAAAAGTAGATATGACTATCAAATACTTCATCGAGGCATACATATGTCAATTCATTTTCAAGTTAATACAAATTTAAATTTTGTGAGATGGAAGACAACATATGAAAGAAAATCATACTTCCTTTAAAAAGTTTATGCTATGATGTTGAAATTTTGGAGAAAAATATTTAGGGCAGCTTTATTAAATGATATATGTATGCTATTTATCAGATAGTGTAGTATTATGTATATAATGTATACTATATGTATATAGTATTATGTATATAAATGCCAAAATTTCATAGAGTTTATAAATGCAAAGGCATAATGCAATTGACATACCAGAACAAGGTATATACATGTGCACATATACACATACATAATAAAAAAATGTAGAACAGTAAATAAATAAGGGAAGAGAACATACATCCAAAATGAACAAGCGGAGACCAGAGACAGCAAGCATGGTAGGAAAGACATTTGCTTAGTGTGTGGCTTACTTGGGTTTGATATATGGCATGCCATAGGGTCCCGATTCTACCAGGAAGGATCCCTGAGTGCAAAGCCAGGATTATCTCCTGAAAATCACTTGGTGTAGTCCCAAAACAAAGTAGAACAAAACCAACAACTATTACTGTTTCTTATGGGAGAACTGCTGATGTTAATCCCACCATTATAAAGAGTAAGAATCTCTTATATTTGTGAACACACACACACACACACACACACAAAAGAGTTCAACTTTTTTAGGCAAGGATAAAGAGCTAGAGGTGTCTTTAGGCACATTTTAATATCTAGAAATGAGGGATTATCATATGAAGCCATATCCTGAACATGGAAATGCATTCCTCTTATCCTGATATCTTAGGTCCCTTAGCTCAGACCAAAACATTCAGTTCAGCCTAATTAGCTTAAGATTTGTACTATGTAAACTTGACATATGCGTGTTTGAAATTCATTCTTTTACCTCCACTAATTAGTTTGATGTTTATTTTCCTTCATTTTTGGAAAGAACAAAAGAATCTGGTGAATAAATGTCCCATGTGTCAATAGTGTTAAATTCTGTTTGTTGATTAGAACATTTGTTTAAAAAAACAACACTTATGCTTAAACAAATCCCAATATAATTTATGCATATCTACTCATTGGCATATTATAAAAATATAAATCATAAGGAGAATAAATGTATCAAGAAGATGCTTTCAGTGGTGAAAGTATATCAGTCATTAGAAATGACTGGCTTGACAAAAGAAAACTCCCTAGGAGTTTGGGTGCTGAAACAGTCTCCTCATCAGTCAGATTGCAAGTGCATGCAAGATTCAAGTGCCCTTTTCTATCATTCCAGTAAAGCTTAAAAATGAAGAGTGATGGGAGTGGGGTTTGAAAAGAAGGGATAGTTGCAAAGTGAAAAAAATAGCTGAAGTTCTATTGAATACTTAGTGAGAATAAAGTTATCTTTCTTAAAATGAATCTCTTTATTAATTTCATTAATCTTAATATATAGTGTGACATTCTTCTCTGTCTTTCTCTTTTATACAAACTCTCAGAAAATTCATGGACTCAAAAACATCAAAACAACTTGCTCCTTCGTGAAAGAAAAATAAAAAGCAGTGCCTCAACCAGAGTAGCTCTAATCTTCGAGAGTCAATGGACTATTAAATGAGAAATCATTTGTTTTCAGATTTTACTTTACCGCCATTACATTCCTCCAGTGAGCCGTTATCTGGTTTAGGGGGTCTTAATCTTCTTGTATGCTGGCAGAAAACCTCTTGCATTTTGAATAGCTATTCATACATAATGTGCAATCACATCCACAAATAATTCCAAATAAATATATATACTTTCATAGCTCACACTCGCATTCATGCATTTAGCTGCCTACTGTACTCTAAAGACATAATGTTATTCTATTCCAGCATAACCATGGCTCATTATTTAATCTGGGGTTACTGGGTGTTTCCGTTACTTGACCTATTTTTACCTCCTCTACATCCCCTTAGAATTGGGTATTAGTATGTTGGTATTAAATGTAAGAAACAAAGTAAGTAATACTAGATCAAATATCACCACCTGGTCTGATATCTGTGAGAGTTTATGTGTGCATACACAGCAGATAAAATATATTTTGTTATCAACTCCTTTGCTCTGGAGGTAGTAAAGTTAATGATGAGAGAATGTGAAAGAATGTGAAAGAAAACCAGAATACCAGAAGCCAATGGGCCTGTGATACATTTTGATACAGGTTTGATAAATCCCTGATATAGATGGTATTTTATTCAGAATATCAGTCATGGAACAAATTAAAAATGCTTTGGGTAAGTATTTAGTCATGAAAATAAGTTCTTTAACAGTACTTTGCAAATTTCAGAAAATACATTTGTATTTTCAACACAAATTATGTTCATATATGTATACATATATACATATATATTGTTCCTTTGAAATACCATGGGAATTCATGGTATTGATGAGAGAATAAATGAAAATTTTAAAGAAAATAGATGCTTTTAAGTTATTGTTTGTTTGTTTTTTTTAGGCCACCTGGTGGTGTTCAGGGGATACTTCTGACTCTACTCTCAGAAATCTCTCCTGACAGTCTCTGGGAATCATATGGTTCTGCCTGGGTCATCAGAGTGCAAGGAAAACACCCTACCACTGTGCTATTGCTCCATCCCAAGTTGTTGTTTTTATATATTATCAATTCTAAATTACTATAGAAACATAACTGATTTTATTTTCTTTAGGACGATAATTATTTTATTGGATAAATTATATAATAATGTGATCTTTAATCTGAGCACAAAAATATAAAGTCAGGCTTGATACCCTCAAGTTAAGGGTTATAAAAAATAAGGCATATCAAATTTATATTCCTAATAAGCAATATAACTAAACACAACCTATATTACCACTTTGAATCTTCGTGGTAGGAAAGCAATGCTTCTGACTTTGATGCTGTTTGTGAGTAGCATACTTTCAAAGGTCCCACAAAAAAAAATATATATATATACATATATGCATATAGTCCTTTTAAATAAGCATTTAATCTCACAAGAATTTTTATGACACACTGTGGTATCATGGTAAACATCTATTAAAAGGTAAACATCTCTTAAAAGAAAAGGATGAACTTGGATGACTTGTGAAATTCATAATATGTCTATCTTTCTAAAAATCTTATAGTTTGGGGGTCAGAAAAATAGCAAAGCGATTAAGGCACTGACCTTGCATTAGCTGAGCTCTGTTCAACTTCTGACACAGCAGTATAGGTTCCCCAGCACTACAAGAAGTGACTTTTGAGCACAGAGATGCATAAGCCTAGAACTATTTTATGTGTCCCATAGCAAAATTCCCATCAATAGTTTCAAGGTAAATTGAACTACTTACTTATTATTAATTATATTGGAAATAGTAGTATCCAATAAAAATAAAGATACTTATATGTCCAATTAGATTATATATATGGCCTTTACTCTAGAAATGAATGATATTTGTCACTATTATTTTTGAAATGTTAATAAGAAGCATAATTCTAACCTCTCATAACTGCATATACTACTCAATTGTGTTAAAATTTTTAATTTGTAAATATACCTTTCTCCTTCCATATATTATAATATCAAAGCATAATAATTATTATTTTTTCTATTTTTTCTCAAAATGGCACTTAGAATGATATATGTGAATATAAATGTCAATATAAATACCTTGTTAAGGTACTGACTTTGTAGCTGCATGTAGTAGCCTATTTCATTCCCTTTTTCCAATTATTCCAATTATTCCAAGAATAAAATTGAAAGATAAGAACTGTGAATCAGAAAACAACTTTTCAGTATAAATAAGAAAATAATGGTAAATTGGGCAGTAGGATAAATATCACTTAGTAAATATTTATCTTTTTAGAGATATTGTTCATGTAATTTAATGAAAATTTTGATTCTTTTTCTCTTTTCTTTTTTTGTTTCTTGGACTGTGAAGCCTGGAGAAGAGACTCCATTTTGTCAACCTAAATTTTAAGTTTTTATTTAGGGCTAATAAAGCTAATTTCCATATAAGGGCTAAGTTTGTATCCCAACAATAATGATGCAGACCCCAAGGTCCTAAAAACCACAATATACCACCTTAGATATCTAGCTATCAAAGGATATGATGGAACACCTTAGAAACACCCTAGACAACAGCCAATTATGTTAGACATCAAGACTTCTTGCTTCTAGCCCTATTTAACCTGGCTTCCTGCTGTAGTTGGCCCTGCTTGATCCTTTTGTAGCTCTTGGTTGATAGAATGAAATTTTACTTTACTTTATTTCAATTGTGTGTTCTCAATCTTTGACCCTGGGTTCTAAGAGGAACACACCCTGTATTACTCAATGCTTACTCCTGACTCATGTTCAGGAGCGCAATGGACCAAACCCATGTTGACCACATGAAAGACAAGTAGCCTTCTCACGGTACCTCCAGCCCCAACATTATCAGATTTTAAGAGCCTATTTGTGACTTTAAACAAAAAAGTTTTCACAACAACATTTGATGTTTTGCTTGCAACATATAATTTTGGAGAATTATTATGAGTTTAATATTTTATACTAATATTTAGTATTGATATGAATTTAATATTTAACAGTTTAACATATTATTAGTATGTTTCTTAGTTTCAATTATAAATTTAAATCTTAGTTCTTATTCAAATACTGCATATTCAATATACTTCTGCTAAAGTTCTCTTCCTAACAAAAATAATAAAGCTAGTATATCCATTATCTAATTACTTTATTTAATATTATATATGTTCAAACATAGTGCATATATGCATTAATATTCATTCTTTTTCCTAATTCCACTCACATCTATAGTCTAATAATTTTTCAAGAAAAGACAAACATTTCAGGAACATGTTTGTACTATATCCGAGAAAGCATATTTGTTTTCAATTCAAAGGCATATCCTACCAATTGTGAACACTTAAAAATAAAATAAAAAATTAAGATTTAAAAGCTGCATATATATTCATGTACATATACATATCTATTTGTATTTGGTGGTAGATCTTTGTGACTTAGAAATATGAGGGAAAATCTTTGCTCATTAACAGTTTATTTTATTACATAAATAAGGTGCTGGCACTAGGAACATAGTCAAGGATAGCAGTTATCTTTCTGTGGAAATCTGTCAGTCATTACACTTAATTTCTTATCCCACCAACCCCTGCTTCTTCCTCTGCATTCTGTTTACTCCCACTCCTTTTTTTATACCTCATTCTCAAGGTTTGCTAAACCAGAAATACCCCAGAACAAATCTAAACACTTTCCATTCTTCTTTCAAAAATCCATTTCCTCCACAAAGCTACTTAATTAGATGGAAGTAAAGTGCTAATTTGCTAAGGGGAAAAGATCATTTGCATATCAATTTACACACTTTTCACCAAGTATTAATAATTAGAGAGCAATCAACAACCTTTTGAAGGCTTACAGAAAAGAAAAAAATGATTTCTGTGAAGATTAAGGAGTCAGTAAACTATGCAGAGGAAGGACACAGGGAAAGGAGTTATATGTCTGTATGTTGAACAACAATATTCAGAATATCAATGGGTTAGCTATAAAATGGGAATAACTCTATTTTTAAAGTTTGATATTAATTAGTCGCTGACACAAAATCTTGAGAGTAGGCAATTTAGACATAGACTAGTCTCATTCATCTATGGGTTTTAATAAAAATAAAAGATATTATTGAAATAATACACAGAGACAACAGAGATGAGGGCTGGATGGACCAGCCCATGATATGAAGCTTATCACAAAGAATAGTTGTTGGGACCTGAATTCTGAATAAGGAGGGATGCCATTTTATAAAAGCCACATGGCAGGCTTCTTCTTAGGTTCTGAGCAGGGAGAAACACCATTGTGTGAGGACCACATGTTGTGAGCCCATTTCTATAGACCCCGCCTCAGTCTACCTGACAAGAGCCAATTATTTTAAGCATCATCAGAAAATTGGAACCTCCCTATATCCCTTCCCTATATAATCCTCAACATGACCTTGGGTGGAGCTTATCTCCTTCAGGGGATGGCCTCTGGCTGGCCAGGCTGAGGAGTCTTGTTGGCAGACAGATTAAAGTGTTAAAAACTTTATTCCAGTTGTATGGTCTAGTCCTTCTACTCTGGAACCCTACATAGTGAGTCTAGTTAGAAATAACTACACTGATAACTATCATGACAATGGAAGTGGGTGAGAGAAATAGATGCCTGTCTCTAATACAGGAAAGGAAGTTGGGGGACATTGGTGGTGGGAATATTTGCACTGGTGAAGGGATGTGTTATTTTTTATAACTAAAACCAATACAAATTTGTTTGTAATCATGGTGCTTAAATAAAGATATTTTTAAAAAGCAAAGAAAGGAAGGAAGAAAGGAAGGAAAGAAGGGAGGATGGAAGGAAGGAAGGAAGGAAG